>CM060948.1:270603983-270751483 GCA_030765055.1 Mantis religiosa
CGATAAGAATTGACCTGGAATCACTGCACCCTGAACCTTTGAAAGCCGTACATATGCCAAGGTTTTGTATGGATAGAGTCAACATGAAAAGTTCAATGTCATGGCCGGGATTTGAACCACGCCTTGGCCTATGTACGGCTTGTGTGAAGAAATTATTAATTTCCATCTTTTAACTTAAATAATAAGAGTTAAATGGTGAAGCCTGGGACTCAAGTACTTACGATAGTAAGTTGCCACAAACGGGTATCTCGGATGCGAGAGCCCTTAGTGGTTTACCGGGGAAATATATGAGTCAAATGGAGAATTTAATGTTAGGATGTCACGTAGGGCATGGTAGCTCAATGGGTTAGAGCGACTGGATGGAAACCAGGAGATCTGTGGTTCAAATCCCGGCCATGGCATTGAATTTTTCATGTTGACTCTATCCATCTAATCTACTAGTTTACTATCAACTGAGATAAAACAATATGGGTAGAGTCTATTTAAAACAATAAAAGTAATAATTTATATTGGTATAAAATATGTTAATTGATATTCAAATGAGTCCTAGCCTTGCACGGTAGTCTGAATTAATCTGACATTATTTAAAGGCAAAAACACAGAATACGTTAAAGTATCTCAATACTACGAAAAATAATTTAACTCTAAAACGGTAGAGAGCACAATTTCCAAGAAATCACATAACAACCTGCTTTAAAAAAGTTGACTATCGCATAAGGCCTGCCGTATTCTCCTTGTACCTACAATGAAATGCGCAGATAATCATAGAGTTTATACAAATGCTTAGCAACTTGATCAATACGAGGGTCAGCTGACCAATAAAAAAAGCTTTTTTTTTATTTCTCAACATAATCTACAGAAAAGCTAACGCATTTGTCATTTCGGTGTTCTAATTTAATTTAACCATCCCTGTAGTGCGATTTACCATGATCCTCAAAATAGCTGTTTACCGCAACAATGACTCTCTCGGTGCTGTAAAATCTTCGTCCTCCAAGAACATTTGTGAGGATCGGGAACAGTCACTGGGTGGTAGATCTAGCAAATATGGTGGATGTTCAAGCAATTTGAACTTTAATTCACAGATTTTTCGCATTGCAATTACTGAACGTAGGGCCGACGCATTGTCGTGGAGAAACAAGAATTTTTCTGTGCCAAATGAGGTCTTTTTCTTTTTACCTCAACACTCAAACGTTGCAGTAAGCTTGCGTAGTAGTCACCAGTGATAGTTTCACTCTTTTCCAAGTAATTAATGAAAATAATTCCCTGTGCATCCCAGAAAACACTCGCCATAACCCTGATAACTCACAAAATTGACTTTGCCTTTCTTGGAGTTTGTTCACCTGGCGCAATCCACTATTTTGACTGAGATTTACTTTCTGGAGTGTAGTGATATATCCAAGTTCCATCCATGGTAATAAGCTGTCTCAAAAATTCAATGGAATTTTTATGGTAGAGCTTCAAATTCCTAACAGAAACACTTTTCCTTTGCAACTTTTGTTCTGGTGTCAACAAAGGTGGCACCCATCTTGCACAGACCTTGTGAAATCCCAAAACAGTACCTAAAATATTACCTGCACGTTCTTTTGATAGGTATGTTTACGGCCTCTGCTGTTTTAAACAACTTTAATTGCGGTATTTCAGTACTAAATGATGAATTTTTGCAATGATCTCTGGAGTTGTGACTTCCACAGGGCGTCCAGAGCGAGGATAATCACAGGTGCATGTATGTCCCATTTTAAACCTTGAAACCCACCTTTTAATCATTATATATAAAGGTACAGAAACTTTCAATGTACTGTCCATTTCCTCCTTGATTTCTTTAGGCTTTAAGCTTTTCAAATGGAAGTATTTAAACAATGCTCGTTTTTTCAAATCCTCGATTTTCGTGAAACCTCTACAGTTGTCTTGTTTTAAATGCTGTCATACAAAAACTAAGCAAGCTATTGACTTGTAGCTATGGATATAAGCTAATATAGAGTTAAATTATACGATGCTATCCGTCAAACTGGCCCGGTAGCGCCATCTCTATGTGAGATCCGGGACTTACAACAACCGACGCTCGTATAACGCAGATAGTAAGAATAGTATGTAGAAGAATGGGTGGAACATTCATGTGAACGTAACAATGAGATTACCTTGAAGTGCTTTTTGTGTGTGATTACAAAAGTATCTTACATGCTTTTGGTAGAGCAGAATTCTGGTTACAAAGCTTGAAATTTAGAATGGGTTTTCATCTGATGGAAGAAAAAAGTAACTGTCAAGAATTAGATTCACCAATTTTATTTAACTTTCTAATTTCCTCTCCTTTCAAGGCTTCCAATTACTCCCCGTTAGTTTAAATCCTCGTATATCGTGATATCATGTAGGTATGAGAATACATTTCTAATTAAAATTATATATTTTTCGGCAAATTTAGCAGTTAGAGTAATTTTAAGTAGAATTGAAATCTTTCTTGAGTGATTGTATTTATATATGTTCTCTGATGAATATGAGTCACATAGAATAAATAAATTTGGAATACGCACGTTTTTATAAGAAAATACAGAAATGAGCTAAAGAAACCTATCAGTTTTGCTATATGTTTCATAGTTTTGGAATTTATAATTTGCTATGTCATTTTACAAGTTCACAACACATGTCCCGTGTTTGATAGTGTGGTACATCTCGTACAGCACGTAATTTTTTGTAAGAACAGGGTTCTTCTCCATCACAAGTCCATGCGATTGTGTAGTCCTCCGAAGTTACTTTGATGAATTATCTCCTGAAAAGAGAAACAATATCAGAACAACACAATATTAAAATACTTTGTTACAACCATCCCAAAATAATAGAGAATGCAGTAGTCACAGTCCATTCAATTTTTTCTGGTAGGTACTCATATGTAACATTATATCAGCAACTTCATTTTAATCTGGAGTCAAAGCCTAACCCTTTGATCCGGTGTCTACATAAATGTTAAAATCTTACACTCATTTAGTTTTCTCTAGCGACTTTCCTTTATTTGTATATAGGTATTACAAACTATTCTTAAGAAAACTTGTTTTTCTGTCTATTTTATGTTACTCGAGGTGAATGCAGAAGTAACGCTTTTCGCTGAAGACACAACGCGGAAAGAGGAAACGAAATTGATAGTCAGATGTTTAAAAGCTGTATCGCTGTACACTCTATCCAAGATATTGCGATAAACAAAATCATATAATAAATTACAAAAGCTGAAATGTTGAGGAAAGGGATATCTTGAAAATTCTTAATGCCATAAACAAGTTATTTCAAAGAATTGATATGATTTTAAAGACATCTTCATCTCTTGTTTAGTACGATTTTGTTTATTTTCTCTATGTCTATCACTGATATAAAATTATACTGAATTCCTTCAACTGAAGAGTTCTTCAAAGAGAATTCTCAGAAAATCCAAAATAAGCATTTTGTATTCCTATCATGTAAATATATGTCTTAAAAGTTTTGCCTTTAAAAAAATAACCATTATTTCAGAGAATCAATAATTTAATGTCTTCCAAGGTAAAAGTTTTGGGTAAGACATTTTCTTGAAAACCTATTTGTTGCTTCCAAATGCGTTTCACTACTTATATATCAATGTTGAGTTATGCTGTTCAGAGAAAGACACATACATAGACACCAAAAACCATTTTCAAAAAATATTTGTCTTCTTTGATTCAGGGAATATATAAAAATGTATTTCATGGAATGTTTGAGTGAAGTAAAATACTTCCTCTTGCCAATTATAGATAAAGTGATACAAATTCAAGCTGTAGAAGCATTGGAACGGAGAATCCAGCTCCCATGGTTTGGCTGTGGCGATGTGTCCACACACGACTAATTTAAAATTATAATTATCACACAAAGGCTGTACAATGTATGCATTCCTGAAGAGCAAAATGCCTTTTACGCCAACTTTTTACCCTATCTACTACCTACGTGCAATATAGAACAAATATTATATTTACCTTAAAATTCGATACCGAGATTTCATTACGTTCTCAGATTTTTGAAATAAAGAAAAAAAGGTTTAGAAATGCGTGCGTGTGTGAAATCAACTCAGAAATAAAACTTGATTAAATATCAAACTTCGTATTTAGGTTCAGTATTTCTGAAAACACGACACGAAGATCCTTAAAAAAAATTCTACACCTCAAACTACCCTTTACATCGATTTTGTCAAATAACGCTCTAATAATTTTGACCAAAACAGACATATACACACATATAATATATAATAGTATATATATTTATTATATATAATATAATGTAATATAATACATCATATATTATTATATATTAATTAGTACACCATAAAAATAAAAAAATTCACAACGCTGTGTTCTTTTTTTAATTTACGTCCGCCCCAACGTTAAGTTATATTGGACGGTGAATGAATTGGGTGAAATGGTGCTCAAATGAGTCCAGGGTCCATGGAGCTTAGAGTTACCCTACATTCGTCTTTAAGCATAAGGGAAAGCCCCGGAAAAAACCTAATCCAGGTAACTCACCCTGACCGAGATTCGAACTCGGGACCTCTTGGACGTTAGGCAGACATGCCACCATCTACGCTACCGAGGCGGACAACTTATGTGTTAACTATTTCCGAGATATTCTTTATTGGATGGAATTTTCAAATAGTTAAAAGTTTCCTCCATTGGAAATTCGATATTAGTTTTTTCTCAGGATGGTATTCAGAAGCTATTAGACAGTGACACACTTTTTAAAAAGCTGTTATTTGAGATAGGCATTTGCATAAATTATCGTATTGCTAATTTTCTTGCAGATGCGAGGGAAGTGTGCTTTAAGCGATAGCAGTCAAATCATAAATGTTGTGTTTCTATCTCTCCTCCTCCCCCCGCATTTCACGCTAGGATTGCTGAGTAGATTGTTACAAAACTTGGTATGCAACTCCTCTTAAGTTCAACTTAAAGAATTTTCCATCCTATCTCAATTTTTAGGGGAAAAATGTGCGCAAACAGAGCTCGAGAAATAGTGCTACCCATCTATTGCATTGCAAGCATAGGGAAGAAGCGCATGTAATTATTAAACAGAAAAAAATACAGAGTGGTGAGATGAGGGAAAGGTGAGGGAATGGTGAGGGATAAAGAGAGAGATGACCGAGCTTAGTGAGAGAGCGAGAGATAGAGAGTGAACGATAGACGGAACCAGTAGCTAATAGTAAACTCATTTCGACAGCAAAGTAATGGTGAAAGTGGTTTGTATAAATTCTCTTTTCTTTAAATATTTTTATCATTATCATTTTGGTTTTGAAGAATTTATTCTCTATTCTGTATATGAAAGGCCGCTCACATCAATAGTTAGATATCTGCGTTTACGGGTGTTGTGTGTAGGTTTCACAAACTTGTTGGGAGATAACTTGAAATCTGTACAAAAGCATCCAAATGATACAGTTACTGATAGCCGTGTTTTGGTATAGCTTGTAGGTGTAAACACAACTATGTTCAGGTATCTGCAATTCCTTGTTAGTTAATCACTAACCTTTTCCAGCACTGTCCCTTACTTCTTAAAGACATTTTGAATGTAGGAACATTTTATAATTAGACTGATATCACGGCTAAGTGTTCAGAACAGTAAAGGAGAAATAATTATTATCACGTAATTTACCCAACGTGGGGAACATTTTCTAATGTCTCTGATGGGCAACGACGTCTACTCCGGGAATGAAGGATGGGATCACTGATCTGTTTTGGGAGTAGTTAGACGTAATGGCTTCCGTTAACTAGAACACAGCACCATACGCAGGCCATGTGCTTTCAACCTGACCCTAGGATGAAAGTGAGACCGGATTCGGACGAGGATGTACACTAGTAAGATCAGGGTCCCTAACAATTAATCCAGTCTCCAGATACCCCTGACTTAACCACCTGGAGTGCAGACGAGATATCTCCCAAAACTAAGGAGGTCTTTAGCAGTTCCTCCAAGCTTTAGGGAATTTTTTTTCTTTAGTGCAAATTCAACCGTCCGTTTACAACACTCCAAACGTAGTTGCCTGCTCCTATAACTTGGAAACTTATAAACAGATAAAAGGAAATGATGGGGACAAGAAATTCGTTGTAATAGAGGAATCACCCCAAAATTCGCCTACGGATACAAGAAAACCACGGCAAAGTTCATGGACAGAGTGGCAAATCCTAAGAGAATTCAATCCCGGACCTCGAGAATACTAAGCCTATTGCCTAACCACGGAGGTATCTCACTCGGACTCATATATAACTATGTTATATATAGATATTTATATGGATTGCAGCTTTTGCGCTATGCTATAAGAATTTTGAATTTTGAATATTGTACAAGCCCAAGAAACGTAGATACTCACTCTTTCAGTCACACACACACACTCACCATTATTCCAAGTTCACGGTACAGCTATATAGGTTCTCTCGCCACCTGCTTGTAAATTGATGTTCATTCATTCCATGCACAAAGAACGCTCTAGAAGACCCGTTACTCCAACTTAGAACTTAAATGTACCAAGTTACAGCATCTATTGCTAGAAATGAGATTCTTATCGTGTACAAATTTAATCCTCCGATAACAGATCAGTTAGTTTAGTGCTGGAGGTCTGTTCCTGTCATTTTATTACCCGCCCCTAAATCCCTCCCCTTATGGGATATTGTTGTGGTCACAACCCCTTTCTCAAGGGAGAAGATCCCTGGTTGGTTTTTCTATTGTGTCAGAACCAATCCTGCCAGGTGAGGATTCACCCTAGAGATAGGGGGATGAGCAAAAATGGCGTTGCGGGCAGCTGTTGACCGCATTGACATCATTTATATTGTTTGAAACGCGCAAGGGTGAAACCCTTCGGAAGGGATAGGCGTAAAAAGTGTTTCCACAGTGAAAAGGGAATATAACAACTCTTTATCCTGTTATTTCCATCTTAATCGGAACTTATAATCTTTGGTGTCTTTGCTTCTAAAGCCTTTGCTCCTGGTGGTTTACTAAAATGTATAAAATGGGATTTATGACTTTTTCTACCACATACTTGGGTAGAGAAGCTATTGTATAGCACCCAAAATTTCGATACCCAGATTTCACTGGAAATACATGTTATGTGTACAACAACAAACGTATTTTTAGAAAGAAAAAAAATATTTTTCCATGTATAAAATTGTTTTACACATTTTCATTTGCATTTTTTTATATGTCTGTAAATCGCACAGCTAAAAATTGAAAATTCAGTTAAATAGCGAGCATGGTATTTAAGTTTAATATTTTTTTAGGATTGGACACGAACATTTTCAAGAAATACTCCCCACATCAAACCATAGTTTGTATGGAAAATTTTCACAAAATCTTCTCAAACGATTTTGATTAAAATATCGAATATTTAAGACATTTATACGAATATGATATATAAAGTATAAATATACCTTAAATTTCAGGCAATAGTCTGTGAAGTCTTGTTCATTCTGAATAACTCGTATAACTCTTAAACCATAAGAGCTGCAAACTTTTACTACAGAAAAAAATCTGTAGAGATGTAAAACCACAATCTATATCATATATATTTTGTGGTGTTAAAAGTTTCCGAGACGTTCCATGTTACTGGTTTACATTTTCAAACGCTTAGGTATACTTCTCTCAACTGTGAAGATGCTATGTGTTTCTCGTGGTTATGCGAAGGCATGGAATTTCAAATTCATCCTCTAGTGGCACTCTATAAACATTTGACCATCCCTTTACTTACTCAGTGTAGGTATCTTACAACGAAATTTGTAAATGTGAACTGTAAGTTTATACCAATTAACAAGAAATGGTTGGAAAAATAAGTTGTTGTAGGAGTACTTTGTGGAGTAGTGAGTCATATGAATACAACAATTAATTCTTTTTAAATGTTTATAGCTAATATTTCTTTATAGTTTCTATTTTGATTGACATTTTTAAAATGAAGTAAGCCCCGGTTGTGCACAGAGACCCATTATTTTATTTATCTTTACTTTCTGTTTTGTATTTCATTAATTCATTCATTCATTCATCCTCCTTTCTTTCTCTTTCTTTCTCTTTCTCTCTCTTTCTTTCCCTCTCTCTCTTTCTTTCTCTCTTTCTTTCTTCTTTCTTTCTTTCTTTCTTTCTTTCTCTCTTTATCTCTGTATTTCTTACTCTTTATCTCTCTCTTTCTTTCTTCTGTCTTTCTCTTTTTCCCTTTTTCTCTTTCTTTATTTCTTTCTTTCTATCTTTCTTTCTTTCTCTCTCTTTCTTTCTTACTTTTTTGTTGTGCTTTTCTTTTATCTTGGAGCTGCGCATTTAGTAATGTACTCCGCTGATGTATAACATTAAATAACGAAAGTGGTGCACACCAATACTTACTCGTATGTGACTTTGCGAAATACGTTTTTTTGAACAAACCTATTGATTTATTTCCCCGGTCACCTACTTTTAATAAGCAAAGAAAGTATTGTATTTCACCAGCAATATGCGTTTAGTGGTCCCTTGAATAAAACAAAATTGTAGAAAGAGAACTGTATGCGTCTAAAAGAGAAAGAAAAAGAGGGAGAAATAGAAGTATATCCCCAAATTGTCAATAGGAATGGCTACAGTATATAAAGTTTCACTGTTTTTTGTCTACTAGTTCTAGATACGTTGCTTTTGTTTATCTATTCGATTGATCAAATGATGTCAAGAGATATAGAGATAAAAACTGCATTCTGATATTTTATAGAGAATCCATATCATTTTAATAGATAATTCATATCATAAAACGGTGCAGAGTACTTAGGCATCTGAAAATCTAAATATTTTAAATCATAACATGCAACTATTTAAGGAATGAAAAATAAATTGGTATTCAGAAAAATATTAAAATATTTATAAATACTCAATTTCCAAGCTATAGGGTTCAAACGGCCTATTCGAAAGGAAAATAATGAAACGCTTTTGTTAAATATTAACTGGTAACAAATTTCCTTGTAGTTTGATTAAAATGAAGTCAAATTTCCTCAGAACAGAATATTTTCTTTATAAAATACAGATGCATTGACGAACAACAAAAATGTTAGACTTCTAAGGTTCTAAAGCTGTAACAAAGAACATTTAAGGGCTTATTAATGTGCTTAGTAGGTAAGTATTGCCAAATTTAATAAACAAGATGGGAGTCACAAAGATATTAGGTTAAACTTACATTTTATAATCAATGTATATAATAGGTTGTTTGCAGTGGATTACTCTAACTTTCCTGAAACGTATGAACCTACGTTTTAGTATCATCTGAATAGCTTTAGCTTAAATAATATTAAACATTCTTTTTATCAATCTATTTTTCAAAGAGAATGATTCAATGTGTAAATACAATATTTTCTCCAATATGTTTAATACTTGACATTTCCACGACATTTTGCGAAATTCAATTTTGGATTAGTATCGTTAGAGTACAAGAAGAGATTTATAAAACACGAGTATGAAACACCATGAGTTGAGTAAACAGAGAATAAAACTGACAAAATGTACTTTCCACCGGTGATAACTCCA
Source organism: Mantis religiosa (assembly GCA_030765055.1). Lineage (NCBI taxonomy): Eukaryota > Metazoa > Arthropoda > Insecta > Mantodea > Mantidae > Mantis > Mantis religiosa. Next base: position 270,613,470 of record CM060948.1, read on the forward strand.
TGTTGCCTTAAATAACGACAGTTTAATCCTTTTAAATTTCGTATATAAAATATAATTTAATACCTGAACTATGAATTTCTTAATGTAGAAGGACAACATATCCACATTTCTTAATTTAGCAGAAGAGATTAAGAGCTAAATTAATTGTAAATAGAAACCTGAAATCAGCAAGGCAGTGCAATCGTGCAGAAAGGTTTATATGGTGAATGTTCAATTGAGTTATTTAAAGCTAAGGTATCGTCGGAAATACGTAGGTGACAGACTAGTAGACTATTTTTTTTTTAAACGTAATTCTGCAGCGCAACAAGCGGTGTCAGACCCAGGGTGCATCGCCCAACCACTGGGCCTCCCACCTCTGTCCACATCGAGCGTTATGGGTGGGGTGGATTTCTACAACAAACCGCTTTACATATATACGAAATAGCTGAGAATACAAGCCACCATTATTAATTTACTTTTTCGTTTTTACGCAAGGATTTTGTTCCACAAATTCCACAATTGCACAAGTTTCGTGGCGTGACTGAGCGGTTAGACCGCTCGGCTCCCACTAACGCCGACCGGGTTCGATTCCACGCGACAGCAAAGTGAGATTTGTAATGGATAACACGGCGTTGGACCGGGTTCTCTCCTGGATCTCCGGATTTCACCGCTATCTTATTCCACCGATGCTATATTTGACATAAATTATATGCTTTAACGGGTGCTTTGTGTAGTAAGATCCGTTTATCTATTACTGTTTACCAGTTAGGCAGAAGTCATCTGGAATGAAGGGGACTTCAGAGCCTATTCACAGAAAATTTGAGATATAATAGATAGAGTCAACATGAAAAATTCAATGCCATGGCCGGGATTTGAACCACCTGGGACTTAAGTACTTACGATAGTAAGTCGCCACAAACGGTGTATCTCGAATGCGAGAGCCCCTAGTGGTCTACCGGGAAAATATACGAGTCAACTGGAGAATTTAATGTCAGGACGGCACGTTTGCCATGGTAGCTCAAACGTTAAGAGCGACTGGACGGAAACCAGGAGATCCGTGGTTCAAATTCCGGCCATGGCATTGAATTTTTCATGTTGACTCTATCTATCGAAAACCTTCGCCTATATATGGCTAGTTGGAGAAATGATTAATTTCCATCAATTAACTAAAATAATTTGAGGTATAAATTTCATGTTGTTAAAATATCTAAAACAGGAAGATTTCGTAAAAATCTTTACAGAGTTTTTCTAGAGAATCAAAATCTAGGAAACATTTTCCATATAAAAGGTAATTTGGAGTGGGGATATGGAAAGTTTTCATGCAGCAAGATTGGAAGACCGGAAAATAACATCAAGTTAACTACTTAACCGACTATTGATTTTGGAGGAGTTACGCTTTTCACACTCACGCACATAAACGTAGAAACAACGCTTTTCTAATTGGGGGGGGGGGGGAGTGTCTGGGAGTTTGAAAAGTGAAATTCCAGTGAAATCTCGGTACTCAAATGTTGGTTGGAATGCAATACCTTCTCTACCTTTATGTACGTGATAGATAGTGAGAGAAACAACTGCTAAGTATTTCAAGTTATTATTTAATGCTAGATATGAAAGAACACAGATAAGGATATATGTCTTCCTCTAAATTAGTCTTACTGTTATTCAAAGTAGACAATTAGACTACTTGGATGAAGTTATTATAATAACGATAAATACATTATTATCACCATTATCATCATTATTATATTATTTTAAAAATATCATATTTATCACATATCTGAATCAAATTATATATTTACGAAAACCTCACAACAGAAAAGGTTTCACATATGTACTTTCTTTTTGAAGCTTATAATGATGTCACATCTAAACTCATTTCTTAATTGTACACTTACATCCCGTGTATTTCGGCATTCAGATACGTAAGTAGTTACTTACACGTTTAGTTTTTCTAACTATGCTATTTTGTTAGTTTCAGCTGTTATTCTGAATTATGTAAATCCTTTTATGTGGTAATCGATAGTTATCGTAAATTTGATAATTTATCGTCCTGTATTTCTCCACTCATTCTGCTACAAGCAATTCTTGCAGAAGCTTCTTCTTCTATCTACCTGTTGTAATACAGGTAAAGCTTCATTATCAATTTGCTCAATTCGTTGTAGGTATAAGGAGAATATAACAAGGTAAAGCGATAGTTAAATCGCTGGCCACCATATAATTCTGCTCTCTTTGTATAAACACGGAAATAAAAACATGATGAAATAAATAAACAAACAAACGTACAATAAGAAAGAAGGAACGAAACAAGGATAGCTATTTGTGGTTGAGAAAAGTATAAACTGTCTAAACATTCAACTAAAAATAAACAATGTCTACACATTAACGGCACAAACATTGTGTTTGATAAATTGTGTGCTTTGATAACATCTACATTTGTTGTGTAGTGAGATTTTATCTACCTCTAACGGCTTACCAGTTTACATAATCGCCCGCCTCCATAGCGTAGATGGTAGCGTGTCTGCCTCACGTTCAAGAGGTCCCGAGTTCGAATCTCGGTCAGGGTGAGTTACTGGATACGGTTTTTTCTGGGGTTTTCCCTTATCCGGATAGACGAATGTTGGGTAACTCTTAGCTCCATGGACCCCGGACTCATTTGAGCATCATTTCACCCAGTTCATTCATCGTCCGATATGACTTGCCGTTGGAGGACGTAAATTACAACAATAAATAAATAAAAATAAAAAATAAAAAGATAAAAAAGTTTATATAAAAGTGAGGCCATTTCCAAGAAAATTCAAGATACACATTTAATTTGTCATGAAAATATCTTAAACATATATTTTAATCAAAGCCTAGAACCATTTTTGAAAAAATAGAAATTAACGAACCTTTCTCCATGTGAAAGGCAGTTGAGGATTTTCATGAAAATGTTTGTTTCGCATCCATGAAAGATCCGAACTTAAGTACATATTAAAATTTGTGCTATTCGAATTTTCTTTGTTGATTTATGCTGTTCACAGACAGATATAGAGACAAATGCACACAGAATGTTTTATAAAACTACTTATTTGGTACTTGTATTTACAGTGAAATTTTGGCACTGAAATTTCGGCTAGGATACAATAGCTCGTCTACTTGTTACAAATACCAAGTAGAGAAAGTAAACATTGAATGCGCTTAACAACCTTTTTTACATAAATAATTTATTTAGTTGGTATGCAATATACATGTTTAATTTACACAATCTCCTTGTACTCCTTCCAGTCTAGATGTGCTAAAATCTGTCCTCTTTACGGGGAGTCGAAATATCAAGTCAATGTAAATTGATGATTCATTATTATCTAGGAAACTATTTAACAGAATTACTTGAACATTTCAAGGCATTTTCGGCACTCCTCTTAGTCGATTTATATCAGTGTTTTTTTTTCTAGCAGAAACACATTTATTATTTTGGTAAAATTTTGTTTAACATAATTCTTTTAAACTTAAAAATTACTATGCCACAAACAGAAATAGTTTTTCATTAAAACAGAATTTGCTGTAACTGTGTGATCAAGTTTTAGCTCTTTTACCAATTTGTTTCAGTGATAATAGAACACTGTGTACAAAATATAAGCAGTTTTTCAGAAATTATTGTAAAACACGGTGAGAGAGTCTAAAATATAAAAAGAGTTATTTTAATAACATACTAAATTATTCATAATGTAACGGGGAGCGTTGAAACACCCTGTGAGCAGCTGGCAACGGAAGACAGGGGAGGCTCGGTTAGCCACGCCTTTCCCTCGTTTGTCTTATAGTGGTGACAGCCAGCGGTCGGAAAGAAACATAACTGTGCGTCTGTTTTTCTGTCCACCTGGTTCCAGAAATTACGTAATCTGGAACATTCTCCTGGTCACTAGAAACCGGCGATATTCCTATATAAAGAATGTGACAGACAGACGGAGTTAGTTAGTTGTTGAGTTGGTTTTGGTGTAGTCAGTCAGTTGTTGGTTTGAGTTGGTCAATCAGTTGGTTAGTGAATGAGGACAGTTCTTGGTGTAAGAAGAGTTAGTCAGTGACGTGTTAATGAACGAAAGGATTGTGAATGAGAAGACTGTGCGTGCATCGGAGTTTATGTAATCGCGAGTACAAGTGAAGTTGTAACGGACGAACTGGTAAATTGTAATTGTGTGCAGCAAGTAATTTTGTGTAATTGGCAAGTGTTAAACTGTAAGTCGGTAGAAATAAAGAACATTGTTGAGTGGTGTAATTGGACTTTTTATTCCACGAACCCACAAAGTCACAATAATTAACATAACTGTATGAAATTTATCCCACAATCAGCGGAAGATTTCGAATATTCCAGATATGCAATTAAAATCTTAATGAGAAAAAAACGTACGGAAACTATAGTTTAGACATCCCTTTGGATGTTCATAAGAGCATTTTAATACACCTCTTCAAGATTTACGCAAGAAGAAAGAGGCGATTCGTAAAAACATACCATAAAGGCAATTATTAAACACCAGACGTAAAACATCCTTCACCCAAGCATCAATAAATTGTAACCTGAGTAATCCAATCTTAACCAAAAATAAATTAAGACAGAGAATAAGCATTATTGCTGTTACTAAATAACCCACATATTACCAAATTCGATGCCAATGGTTAAGATAATCTTAAAATTGTAACTCTGAACAGTTGTCAAATGATTTTTTTGTCCACAGTGGTTCATACATTTCAAGTGTTGTCCCTTTTATCATATCTGTTCCACAAACACTGTAAATGAAATAGACATAGCTGAGCTCAAATGAATCCGGCGTACATTGCGTCTAAGAGTTAACTTACAAGGAAAACCCCTGGAAAAGTCTTATCCATCCTTTTCAACTTAACCGAAATTGAAATCGCGCTCTCCGGATTGGAAGGTTGAATTGTCAATCCACATCAACTGAGGTGAACAGAAAGATAAAAACTGATGTATCACTGAAAGCTTTCGTAAGGATTTTGATACTTTCAGGCTGCCGTAAACATATTGAGCTATGCGCATTAGGACCTAAGAACAAATGACGCGTTTCAATTGAGGTATACCCAACTATTTAAATTCGAGTTACACATGGACCCATTAAAATGAGAAGATCGGACTATTTAACTCTTCAAATTGTATTTCTTAAAATCTGGAAAGTTTCGGGAATGTTAAGCACTGCAAAAATTGACATAGATTGAATGATTTTTACAACATTTATATTTACAAAGTAATGCATTTAGTAACTGCTGTTTAAACAAATATGCAGGAAAAAACCAGTACTACTCTTCTCTGAATCATAGTTAAAGTCTACTAAATTTATTACGTTTTACTAAATTAAACACGCAAACATGGGAATAAATCCTATTGTTGGAAATTATTTGTTCTTTCACACTAGCCGTGTGTAGGACGCAGCAAGGGTAGAGCCAGACTGAAAAATTCAATGCCATAGCCGGGATTTGAACCACGGATCTTCTGTTTTCCGTCCAGCCGCTCTAACCATTTGAGCGAACATGCCGACATGACATTAAATTAAATTTCCATTAATTTTACCTAATAATGGTCCGAACTATAAAGCCCGTGCCTTAAAGTACTTACCGTATAGTAAGTCGCCATTAAGGTAGTTGTCTCATGTGTTTATGAGAACTCCTAAGTGGTTTACCGGGAAAAACATGAGTCAGTTGGAGAATTTAATGTCATGTCGGCACGTTGGCCATAGTAGCTCAAATGGTTAGAGCGGCTGGACGGAAACCAGAAGATCCGTGGATCAAATCCTGGCTATGACATTGAACTTTTCAGTCTGGCTCTACCATTTCATAAATCCTATTTTGTTGTCATCAGTACAAAACTAGGCCATCTGATTCGCGAATTTTTCTGAATCTAAACATTTTTCAATCTCAGTATTTAACCAAAGAATCAATTTTGTTTTAAGATTTTACAGTGTAATAAAACATACATTTTGCCATACTAAAGCATTCGTAAGTTTAAATAAAAATGGATTAAAACATCAGCTATGTATACTACAAATTAACTTTTTAGTGTTATTCATTTGTTATTTTAAGTATTGCTGTAGTACATTATTCTTTTTTCTCTTATAAACTTCAGTGATAATTGTTAAACAATTTCCATGGAAAAAATTGCTCTTGTAATACGTAAACGTTTTGTCTTATTTTTATCGACTCAAATACTAATTTAGTTCATTATTGTTTGATAATATATCTTAAACATATCAAAGCTGCTTAGGAGGTATTTTATAGAAGATAATTTGTAGTTTCTCACCTAGAGAATAGTAATATAGTTTTATTTATGCAAAGACTTAGTTAGGCAGATAAAGTTTACTAATCTTGTTCACTTTATATCCTTGGAACATTTCTTACTGAGCACTATTTAATTTCTTTCTGGGGCGTAAAAGCGTGAATATATTTAATTCTCATATTGACATTTCGAGTCGAACCCAAAAGTTCGTGATGTTGCAGAGAAAGTTAAAACAGTGAAGTTAGGAGTCTTAAGTTGTTTGAAGTTTCCCTTTGGGCCCCCAATTGAGCAATGGACCATTGAGAAGGAGGTGTTGAAACAGGAACAGTGTCGCATGCACCGCCTTGAGGTGGACCACGAGTTTGTGTTGAGCCGATGTCCGTTCGTCCATCTGACCACTTAACCAGGAAATCTTCCCTCCTCGCTCCCCGCTCTCAAAAGAAGAGAAGAGCGTAAGCAATTTCTCGGTCAGAAGCACTAGGTCCACTATCTCCTTCACTCTTTGTGAAGACGATCTCACCGTCTCTATCGCACACTTCTGTGTGTTGTGAGCAATCGATTCTCTTGCTCCTCTTGCCAAGCCATTACACGGTACACGGTGAATTAACAGCCTAGTTTCATGGGGGCTTTTCTCCTCCCCCTTTGCTGCCGATGCATGGGTACTCCCTTCGCCAAGCCAAGCTTCGCTTATACCGGTTTTCACGGGTTGCTAACTTGAACGTGTAATTTTGCATTTGCTGGCTTGTGTAAGCGGAAACTTTTACAGTTAAGTGGTCCACAAAATTTTCGGCAACTCTTGTCTGTGCGTCTGTCTGTCTATCTGTTCTGGTTGGTAGAGTAGTGGAGAGAGGGGCTTTTGCCTTGACTATATAAGGTTTGTGTTGAAGGAGTCCAGACTTCAGTTGTGTGCCCGAGGATACTAAGGACAGCACTCAAGGAAAGACCAGCATCCTTCCTACCAGCTTTATAGTCGCTTACCAAAATCAAAACTGTCTTAACGCAAGCGAACCAAGGACCTTTATGTGCACAGTGCAGTGGCTCTTTGAATGTATGCATTTGATGCAACGGAGCACCTCGTCATTCGTCATGATTGGTCCGCGTCAACAACCTTGCTAGCCAACCAGAAGCGAGCTCTTTTTTTGTGTGTGACATATTTTGAAGTTGTAGTGATTAACACATCTTGACTCTAATCTTTCCTCTGCGACCGAGATTATTTAAGGCTCTGTGCAGTGTATTACTTCCTTTTTGTTTATTATGGAATGTAATAGAAATATAGTGCAAATACCCCATCCTATTCTCCACCTGTTGCACCAGCCACGTGATATCTAGTGAAAAAGTGCCATCGTGGTCTATTGTCGAACATACAAGTCAAGGTGCTTAGTGGAGTAATTTAAATACTAGTGTAGGTTTCACAACACGATAATCAAAATAAACTAGTTGGAAAATATTTTTTTTGTCCAACTCTATATATCCAAAACATATCATACTGAATGCAAAGCAATAGTATTGCAACGAAGTACAACAGAAATATGTGTAACTGAAGAAACTTCATAGTTGATCTGAAAAAATATAAAAATACATTTATTTTATCAATACAAGTTCAAGACTATTTTTCATGTGTTTTTATGAGATGTCAACACTCAACAATAGCTCAGTCATAAGATATTTTGAATATTTTGTTTGTCCTTTTTAATTATTGTCACAATGACAGTCTGGTATATGATTGAACGTAATTATATTTTGATTCCAAGAGTCAGAGTATAATTCATTTTCTTATCAGAGCGGTATCTAACCCATCCGGATACTTTAAGGGTAGTGCTATGAGAATTTTCTGGAAAAGGTTACTGGTTGTATTAGGAAGCATAATTAAGCTATCTACCATATTTACTGAGCAGTACTTTAACGAGGTGGCAGCTGTAGTATAGTGCCAGTTTGTTAAATAGTGCCATATTACACTTATTTACTATAGTAATGACGGAGTTGAATTAAACTCTCTGGAGAAATGCTCTTCTGGGTTAAAGCATTTTGCAAATACTCCGTAACTTTAATGATAATGAAACTTTATGGGGCGGAGAAATTAAACAATTTTCACAAAATAATGTAGTTACACTTTGCAAAATATTGTATTGTTTATTTCATTTATTTGTTACAGGATTATATAACTTTACATATTAAAATAGCCTATAAAGGAGGCTCTCTGCAATGGAAGGACCTCAATTAGAATAGAATATCTTATTGATAATTTTCCTTGGAACACTGAGAAAGTGTCGCCATTGGTCAGAGTAAGGTCTCGGTTGTCCACTAGACTACGTTAAAGTTGCTAACAAGATCTCTCTGAAAATATTGCAAGCAACCAAGACTATATTGTGCTTCAGGAAGTGTTGACAACGTTATTAAGCTTATAGATGAACCAGTTAATGCCAAGGATTATGAATATATAATCATAGCACAAAAACACAACAAAATGTCTCCAAACTTAAACGTTTCTTTCATTTCGACAGTCCAAGTTGGGTATATGAGGAACTATGTTTCCACTCTGCCAGAATTGACATATACTTCGAAATGGCGTTATGATCAAAATACATTTTGTAATCCATAATCGGTTGTATGCTTCTCTGGGTATATGGTACCATACATGTCTGTAATTTAAAAAGTGCACTTAAAGTGATATTTGGAATATACTTCTGAAGGTTGCCTTGTGTGCCGACTGCGATACGCCCGTGTGTTTTCATTGCTTTGTGGAATGTACAACACATCTACATTTGTGAAGACAAAACAATGTCAATACCTATCAATTCGATACACGGTCGAATGACTTTTCATTCTTCTTCAATGTTCTAAGGTAATTCTGTATGAAAATTTATAACGAAAACATCCCGGTTTGAAGGAAGCCTCTTCCTATGTCAGAGTGACAGTATTTGAGAGAAGATAACATCGGCATTAACCTGTATGTGTTGAAATAGAATAAGCTTTCATTTTGTCACCTTTTTATTTGCATGTTGTTTAAAGCGAAATTCAGTATAGAAATATCACACTTGTCAATGTAGTGTGTAATAAAAGTGTGCTATTTATTATATTGAAGATAAAATACGGAGCTACAGTTTAAATGTCGCTTAGGCGGTTGGGAAAAATAATCGAACAAATTGATGATTCCTAGACATTGAAGGGTTGTGTTTTTTCTTTGTGTCACAAGTACTTATTTCAGTCCATTATTACATCTCTAATGTCAACTATATATTGATTCACATTTGTGTCATTCTCCGAACTAAGTAAAACTTATTAACGACGGGCGTGGCGGAAATCCGACCCGCCTCTACCATTGCCGCTTCCCCTTTGGCTGGAAGTTAGCCTGATTTCCATCTCTAATGTATCTATTGATAGGTTACATGTCCCTTTGATTTGGGAAACGAAGTCACTTTTGTCGCATCTGATTTGCGATGCTGAACTGTGATAATTTTAAATTAACATTTCGCAAATTTCTGTCAACAAATGCTTTGGCATAAGCCATGTAAAATGAATCAGTACTTTATCTTATTACTTGCCCTTCAAACCAATTTTTTTATAACTACTGCCTGATATATTTACAAATGTTTGCAGGATCGAAGACGTTAAGTCATATCGGATGATGAATGGAATGAGTGAAACGATGCTCAAATGAGCCCAGGATCCATAGAGCTTAGAGTTACTCGACCTTCGTCTTTCAGGATAAGGGAAACCCTGGAAAAAACCGTATTCAGGTAACTCATCCTGACCGAGATTCGAACTTGGAACCTCTTGAACGTGAGGCAGAGGCGCTGCCATCTACGTTACGGAGTCGGGCACGATCGGTTTTGTTCTCAAATGATTCGTTATCAATAACTTGTAAACCATCCTATAGTTTTTTAAGAAATCGTAATATTTTGTTACTATACTTCTAAGAAAATCAATATACATAAATATATTTAATATTATTTGTAAATTAAAATTCAACTAGTTATTTATGTAAAAATTATTCATTATAACATAAAGAGCTTTTTGAAAAGCAAAGAAGGTTAAGAAAAGATTGAACTTACCTTTGAATGACAGGTCTTGAAAACTAATTATTAGGCATAAATTAAGGAGCTTCCCTTCACAGAAAGGCTGAAATATTTTGAAAATGAAAATAAATTTATGTGTTCACTTTCTTCTCGGGCAGCCAGCAAGGTGAAAAGATGATTAGATATCAACGTTTCGGGAGCGTGTATCTCTCCGATCATCAGGATATTTATAAAATGTTATAACAACAAATTAAATACTGGATATAACACAGCTATAAACAAAGACAAAACACTATCAAAATTCGCATTACTAAACAAAAGACTGTTTTCAGTAAATTAAATGCCAGGTCAGGAGATGGCGTGAGTATAGAACATTTACTGAAAACAGTCTTTTGTTCAGTAATGGGAATTTTGATAGTGTTTTGTCTTTGTTTATAGAAGTGTTATATCTAGTATTTCATTTGTTATAACATTTTATAAATATCCTGATGATGGGAGAGAAGTACACTCCCGAAACGTTGATATCTAATCATCTTTTCACCTGGCTGGCTGCCCGAGAAGAAAGTGAGCGTATTCGTCGCCAGGAAAGCTTCAGGTCTTAAATTTATGTGTTGTTTTTCAAATTTCATGCTTGTGCCATCTTTTCCCCCTTAAATGATTAAACATTGCCTCTTTTTCGGAAGTTATATAAAGTGATTTTAAGCTATGAGCTCAGCTCGCAGCGCATACTAGGTCGCCGATTAGATATTTTTATCTCAGAATTATGTAGGTATTTATATTTTATGGACATATGTATAGTAACCCTAAGGCCATACCTTAAAAATAAATACCTTCATTTCCCCCAGCCATTATATGGCGCATTTATTGCTCTATAAAATATAATTCTATTATATGAAAACCAAAAACATATGCCTTTGTATGAAATATATGACATTTTGAAAGCCCATAATAATGCACTCCAAAATGTTTGAAAAGAGCACCAACATTGTAATTGTTATAACCAAAATAATCACGTTTAATCTCTCAAATGAGTTGCTAAAGTAATTTGATACAGTCACAGTTGAATACCACACAGATTATGCAAAATAACTGCGCTTGCAAATAGCACTGCTAATTTTATGACTCGTTTGTTGTATTATTAGGATTCTTAAATCCTATTTAGCGGCTAATTTTCTAGGATAATGTTTTTCATGCGAACGGAAAATTATCACAGCAAACAAAAGTAGTAACCAACTGTGTCATTTCACAAGGGATATAAATAGCTAGGCCATTCAGCGCTGCCATCCAAACTAACCGAATCATACTCTTGATTAATGCATGGCCTAAACGCTTTGTTAAGTCACAAAGTGAAAGAGTAGAATTAGCAAAATGAGATGTTTAACAAATAATAAAATGGAACTATTTAAACAGATTCTCTCCCGTATGTGCATTCCGAAAACACATCGAACCAACATACATGAAATAATGTGCTAATGCTATTCGTAATAATAAATACAATTATGTTCCAACCTATAGATGTTACTGCTTGACAACAACAACAACAACAACAACAATAATAATAATAATAATAATAATAATAATAATAATAATAATAATAATAATAATAATAATAATAATAATAATAATAATAATAATAATAATAATAATAATAATAATAATAATAATAATAATAATAATAATAATAATAATAATAATAATAATAATAATAATAATAATAATAATAATAATAATAATAATAATAATAATAATAATAATAATAATAATAATAATAATAATAATAATAATAATAATAATAATAATAATAATAATAATAATAATAATAATAATAATAATAATAATAATAATAATAATAATAATAATAATAATAATAATAATAATAATAATAATAATAATAATAATAATAATAATAATAATTAGCATGTAACTTTAAGTATTTGATATTTTCAGTATTTTTAGTACTTTAAGTATTTAATATTTTAGAGTTACTGCGCAGTTGGATTAGTTCCAATGTAATAGCGCTGTAGACAGTTATTCGAGAGCATAGCTAGTAATAATTAAAGAGTGCATATAGTGAAAAGGTAGTATACCAATTTCACCAAAAATTGATATTTGGGATTCTTTCTCCTTCTCTCTAATCTTCTCTGACATTCAGAGAAGGAGCTCTACATTCTACTCAAACACTGAAAAAACGCACATTTTACTGCGAGTATAAATAGGTATTTTGAGTAGCTAGAATAAAAACTCTGATATTTCACATTCAAATCACTTACACTGTCTATTTTCAACAAACAATTCTTACACAAGACTATTCTTCTTCTACTTCATGTTGATCAAATAAAAAGACTTTGTTTATTTAAGAATCTGTCAATTATCAGGATAATATCAGTGCCACCAGCGTGCCGGATATTTGCGCCACATAGGTTTTTTTTTTATTTTTTTTTTAACATGTCTGTTGATTTACTAACATAGTGAGGGGCTATTTAGAACACTTAAAACCATCGTTCTGATATTGGGTTTGAATCCTTGATGTTATAGATATATGGGTTTAGTACATATTTCCTTTTATTTTCAAATGTATTAAGGAAATACCGTAGACTTAAAAATAGTGAAATCTTTTAAAAGCGGATCATATATGATGCCTTTCAAGTTTCATTCTCTTTATACTACCAGGGGTGAAAGGTTGGCGTAAGATAAAGAATAACGACTTCTCATTCAACAATATATTTTAGGATAAGAGAAACCCTGGAAAAGCTTATTGATCTACCTATCTCTAATAGAGATTTGAACTCCATACTTGGATGGATAAAATAATGACTCGCAAGCAGGAATTTGGAATCTTGCCTCATATAGGTAAATGTAATTGTTCAGTAACATCTGGTTTCATAATGTTTGAAAATTAGGTTAATAATTTATAGCCATCATTAATCTACTTTATGAAACAAAAGCCTTATATTATACAATTTTGAGAGTTTTTATTTTAGCAAAAACTATTTTTACAGTGTCTTTCAGTTTCCCTTGAGGATGCTACCAGAATCATTTAACTTCAACCAATCATTCATTCAATTTTGTAAAATAAAGCTATAGGTTTATTGGCCATGGTCAAAGAAAGAATTCTTATGCAGTTAGCTAAATGCGTCTGATAAAAAAACTGGTGTTACATTCACATTCCTTTCTCCACACACGCTTCTACTTTCTTATTACATTCTACAGATTATTGTTATAGAAGTTTGTTATTCTAAGATAACATACAGTTCATATTAATACATTTGTTGTGGGATCCAAATTAAAGGAATAGTGAGATTTTTAGACAGCATGTCATTATGAAGTTCCATGCTGTTTTTATGACCAAGAGGGGGGGGGGGGGGGGTTTACGAATAACAACTTCCCAGTTGAAAAAAGTATAAGTATTTGAATATTCAAACCAATAAAATAGTATATCTCAGAAAGAGTAACACAATATATAAAACGAAATGTGTGCTTTAAAAATATCTACACTTTTCGTGTACCAGTTACATAAGTCATTCAGAACGAAGATGACCTCAAAGGCTTTTCAAAATAAAAATGTAATTTTTATGAAAATATGTTAATCCACAGTATTTTAATAAAAACTCTTAGAGATAGTTTTGAGAAAATAGAAACTATCAAAAACATTTCCATGTAAATGGTAGTTTAAGATGGGAGATTTTCTTGAAAATCTTCCTATTTATCTAATTCTTGAAAACTGCTGAAATTAAATAAGCATCAAGAGCGGTACTTAAACAACCATTCGATATTAAATTATGTTGTTCACTGAGAGATATATACACTTATACAAGACATTTTCCTAAAAACCCTCATTTTTGGATTTTGGGTGCCTCAAATCATGTATTTTCAATGAGATCTCAGATCAATTTTTTTGGTGGCATGTAATATTTCCTCGACTTAATATAGGTATGTAGTAATTGTGTAGTATTGGTTGAATATACTTCCGAGTATTTTTATTCAGTTTTATTAGTGTTAACTGATTGACTACGTGAAATATATTAGTTTACAAATCCTAAGCCAGTATGTCAAGATTCTATAAATCCTATAATTCAACCTATAACAATCTTCTTCTTATAATGTATTACTTGGCTGATCAGCAGCACTGTTGTGCAAGCCATTGATAAATTACATAGGTATTTACTATATACAAATTAACAAATGAGGAATTACTGTCCTCTTGCACATAGAATAGGTGATAAACATATAACTTGAACAAATAGATAACAATTAAGAACGCATTTGAATGAAAGAGAATAAAAGATAAAGTGTATATCAGGAATAACTAACACATATAATAAAATTAAATAAGATGGATAACGATTGAAAAAAGAGTTTATATATGTGAGGTTAGATTATGATCAGTGTTGATATGTCAAAAATAGAGAATAAAGTTTGAGTTAGTGAGAAAAGTGACTATCTTCTAAATGAGTAAGCAGGATATCATGAGGCAGTTTTCTTTTCAAGCTAGTCCTTTCTAAGTTTCTCCGTCCAATGTGATAGGTTACAGTGCCTGGTATTTCGGATAATCTAACGAAGAATGTCTTTGAGAGCAGTTTGAAGTACAAATGTACAGAAAGATTACCAAGTCCCTGATGGAGTTGATTGTTTCTTATGAACCCTGGACCCTTTTTAATAGTGCAGAGTAATTTGTTTTGTTTAACCTGTAGTCGACGAATTTGAGTTTTTCTGGCTGCACACCTAAGGCCCGGTCGCATAAAACATAATCTAAGATCAAGCATATGAAAGTGATCTTCTGTCAAGCTGAACTTAGAATTTTGGTTGTATAAACATTGGTCTAAGTTCATGACCTCTTGATCTAAGATCAAACCTAACTGGTGAGTTTTCTCCAGTTAACTTGGTTGAACTTAGATCAGCAAAACTGCAGAATTTACACAATAGTTTCTGAGAAGAAATAAGTAGTGCAGCTTTAAATAAATAGTAAATAAAGTATTTTTTGTGGTTACTTGTATAAATAATTAGCCTCTTTATTTCACAAATGTATGTTAAAGATGATGTTAAAGATGTTTGTTTTCATACTCTATACAGTATTATTATTTTCAGAATTCAGATTACTCTTATATCTCTGGTGATTAGAATTTTCAATTTGAAAGGTCTCCTCGTGTATTCCAAAATAAAGGAAATCCCATTTCAGAACTAAATGACAGAAAATTCAAAATGAGATTTCGAATATCAAAGCATGTAGTTGAAGAACTGGAGCATAGGCTACATGCACAGTTAAGAACACAAACCCTGAGGAAATACGCACTTAATCCAATATTTATGATCCTTATCACATTACCGTTCTATGCAACTGAAAGCTTCCAAATGGTGATTGGGGATATATTTATATAAATAAAGGGACTGCATTTAGAACAATACACAAAGTTACAAGGGAGATTGCAGCTTTAAGATCTCAGTTCATCAGGATGTCTATGGAAAAAGGTGAAATAAAAAGGGTTATGGGAGATTTAAAGTTAGCGGAACGCATCTTCTGTTTTGCTTGAACTTCCATTTTTGTACACAAAATATAAACATTTGTAACTTAAAACTTCACTTATCTTTCATTTTTTGTTTATATTTTCCAGCTCACAGTATTGTAAACAGACGAAAATGAAAAAGATGTACACTAGGCATATAATGGAGATAAAGTATGCGAAATGATTAACTTTTGATAAATACTATTTCAATATGGAGTAAATTCTTATACTGTTTATTTAAAATAGCATTATTTCTAGGACAAATAACCATAAAGCGAACGATTTATTTAGTTTTTGTTATGTCTAGATTGGCTACTCTGTGCACTTGAATTAAACAGAATCTAATAGTCCCGATAATTCTCGAACCCTTTCGATAAAACACGGAAGTTGCAACATGTTTGGCCATGTTGCCGCATTTGTTTATGTGATCTCAAATCAGTAGTGAAGGGCGTTCATCTGATCTAAGATAAACATTTTACAACCCACGCGGGTTCGCGAACTTAGTTCAATATTGATCTTCGATTATAAATGAACTGCAGTTAGCGATTTTTATGCAACCGGACCTTAGAGGAGCAACAATCCTCGGCCGTAAACGTATGATACTAAATTCTATGATTTTTGGAAAGAAAACAAGTATTTCAATATGTTAGATACATCATTTGGAGCTGATGATGAAACGGAAATAAAATTAACATATTTTAATACTGGCTTGTATTTAAACCAAAGGAAAACCTGGGTTCATAAGGGAACTTGGATCAAATATCATGAATTACGTGCATAACAAATATTAAATGTAATGGAGATTGTATTTTTATAAATCCACATTCAATTTTGTTGCGACTAAAAATAATAATTTTTTCTGCCCTAACTAAATCTAAGTATATTCTCATAACGATACATGAACATCTTCATATAAATGCATTGAAACATCCTATTTATTTTGTGGACTCATGTTATATATTTCAAGTAGATTGTTTGGTGTAAAATTATAAGTTCACTTTATCAGAAAAGTAGGAAAAATTAATGCAGTAGCCTGAGATCAAATTGAAATATTTTTAAACAACATATAGAAACTAACCTAACTTGAAACCTGAATCAAAATTGTAGGTATTACATCTGATAGTAATACTCATGCAACATTGCCATTTAAGTTTGCAAATTATTATTACAACATAAGGAGTAAAGGAAAGGTTTACTTAAAGTAGTAATTAATTTTGATGTTAATAATTTGATTGCTTCTCTAGTACGTATAGTGATCAGCGTTCGTATTCCGAATTCCAGGTCGATTGTTGGCTTTAGGGATTATTCATTAATTAGAACTATTCCCAAATGTAGAAATAGTGCGGAAAACGGATGTGTGTATGATTGTTTTAGAAAATGAGCTAAGTGTATGTTAAACCCTACAGTCTATAAGGTATAAACAACATTAGTTGCTCCTAAGGTTAAAGCCCCCTATATAGACATAGAAACTGAAGGAGCACCAAATAGGTATTACGGGTGTATCTCTGAACAACATTACTCGAAAGGAAAGGTCGGAAAAGGAACGAGAAGTCAAATAAAACCGTAAAAGTGTGATCAAAAATAGACATTTTATACCATTGTTCTGTAAGCTGGCAACACTGTTATCAGTGATGTAAGGAATGCCCAACAGGTGGCACGATACTGCAGGAAGCGAACGCGGCCACAACACCAGTTCAAAATGGCTCTCCCGCTTGTGACGTGCACCAAGAAAGAACAGCGTTCTGTCATGTGCTTCCTGAAAAGTGAAGATGGGAAATCCATCGGGGAATGATGGTCCATCTCTATTACTCAAGCAAGTGTATGAATGTCAAACAGCGTCACTTCTCTGACTGACGCTCTGCGCCCGAGTCAAACACACCACTTTGTGATACAATAGTCTAAAACAGTTAAAGACATTGCGATGAGTCATGACTTAGCACATCACATCATTCATGATGTACTTAAGTTTAGCTAAGTGTGTGCAAAGTGAGTGCCACGGCACCTCAGTTCAGAACCGAAAGGGCGACGTGTTGACTTCTTTGAAGACCTTTGCAGCATTTTGCATCAGAAAGTGATGGCTTCTTGTTAAGAATCATTACAAGGGACGAAACCTGGATACACTACCACCAACCCGAAACAAAGAGAGCAAGCGAGATATGGTGCCAATCTTCATAAGCAAAGTCCAAGGAGTTCCTGACGCTGCCATCTGCAGGATAGGTTATGATGACTCTCTTTCGGGATGAACACTACAACTTGTAACATAACACAACTAGGGCAAACACCATCACCAGTGCGACATATTACAATATTTTAAAAAATCATCCTGCAGTAAGATCAAAGCGACGTGCAATTCTGACTATAGGAATCATTTTGCACCATGATAATGCTCGGCCTCATAATGCCCATGCGATAATTATAACCACTGATGACCTGTACTTTGACAGTTTTCTACATCCACCATACTCAGCAGAATTTACACCGAGTGATCAGTAAATGTTTGGATCACTTAAAGAGGCGATGAGAGAAGCGAAACTTAGTTCCCTGGAGAGGTGCGCGTGAGATTGTGCTCACGACCAATTTTTTTTTTCCAGAGGAATCCAGGAACCTTCTGTGTGCTGGAGAAAGTGTGCTGACGACAGAGAGACTACGTTGAAAATTAATACTTATGTTCCACTTTTGTTCAATAAAATAAATAAACAAATAAATAATATAAAAGTAAAGTTTGTCGTTTGAAACTTCTTCGTATATCAAACTTAGTGGTTAAGTTTAGCATGCTTCAAAACTAGAACAAAGATTTCAAAAGAATATTCCCACCAAACTGAATGCTGATAACTCTAAGCTCTATGGACCGCGGGCTAATTTGAGCAGTGTTTCACCCATTTCATTCATCGTCCGATTTGACATAACGTTTTTTTGCTTGTTTTTAACAGTTGAAGCTGTTTATATGGTCATTTATCTTGTTTTCACCGTCATTTGTCACCGTCATTTGTTTTCACCGCCATTTTGCGTTTTGTACTTCCACGTGTTAAAGTATGATTTGATGTCTTCATAGTCCTAGGTCTTTTTTCATATTCCATTTTCATAAATTTTCTGATTGCAGCATCTAAAGTATATTTCATAATACCATCTGTTGCATGTATAGTTAACCTAACCTCATCATCATGCTTCTTTGATCTATTTTTCATTAGCTTTTTGATGGTGTTTCCTTTATCTTTGCCTGCTCTTTTATCAGACCTCAAACACGGTCGTTAGAAGCTACTCATATTGCTTGGGATATGGCCTATCACTATCTCCATTCTTTTTCTCTTCATCATATGCCTGCGAAGTATATGAAGGCGATACAGGACTCCTTTGCTACAGTCCAACACCTAAATAAACATATGTATATATATACTATATATACACCTATATATGTGTGTGTGTGTGTGTGTGTGTGTGTATGTGTGCGCGTGTGTGTATCATAATTAGTATTACCTAACCATCCTCTTGCCTCTGTCATTTACTATCACTTACCTAAACCACCTCTGTGGCATAAGTGGTAGTGTCGGCCTCACGTTCATTATGAGTTATCTGGATAAATTTTTTCTCCGGGGTTTTCCCTTATCCTGCAATATGAATGTCTGGTAACTATGGGTTCTCTGGAAACTGGGCTCATCTGAGCATCATTTCACCCATATCTTACATCGTCCGATATGACTTAACCTTGGAGGACGTAAGTTGAAGAAAAAATAACACGTTACCTAAACATTGTATCCTAGTCTGCACTATACTCTTCACCTAAACTTACTCAGCTTCCTCTCATATAGCTCTAAGCAAAGATATATCCACCGTATTTTCGGATATTTACTGTCCGTTTTCTTTAGCTTTGCCTCTATTTCGTTTTGTTTGTAGTGTATTCGTACAATTTCGTATGCTGTTACGGCCATTTTTAGATACGTTGCCACACATTCTGAGAGCTACTAGTCAAGTTTTTTCTCGAATGTCCTTCAGACATTCTTTGCTACATTTAAAGGCATCTTTATCTCACCCTAATTTGTAACGTTTTGCAACTGGTCTGGCATTTTCTGTCATTTTGAATAATTTATAGGCCTTTTGTCACCGGTTTTAGAATTTTATATATAAGCATTTAAATGCACTTTGTAAAAACATTTTACATTGCTTCGTGTTCTCGCGGTAATTCCTACACAATAACTTAATTTTTCTATGTCTAACACAATCTGAGCCAACCTTGCGGTTATGTAGAAAAACATTTCTTCTTGCCATTCTGCTTTGTGGCATACCTTCTCCTCTCCCTTTAATGGACCTTTTGAAACTGACACTAGACGATACCATGACCAATAATGCTGAAGTCCTTAGTACGAGCATATATTCCACTGATAACAGTATTTTATATACCTTTAATATCATATTCTGAATCGCTTGCATTCTTTCGATATTATAATGATAGCATTTCTATATCCAACCTCTCTGAAATAACCATGAGTTACTTTATTTCTTCTTTTTTTACCTTATTTATTCAGTGTTGTTGCTTTCGATATCATATATCCTCTTTAATAGAAGTTATTGAGAACCGGAAGATACTCGTTGTGATAGGATTAACAGTCGTTTTTGCTATGTTTTACAGTAATTCATCATGTTCTTTACAGCAGTGTGATGTATTTAATATCTTGAGAGCATTTTGCTATGGTTTACGGAATGTTAATTGATTTTTGTTGCCTACGTAGTAATTTGGTGCTTTTCCACATTCAGTTTTAAACGTTCAAGCCCCTTTTCTTAATATTTACAGGCATTTTCCTATGTTTTGCAGTGCTTCTGTTAGGTTTTATGTTGCTTTACATCTCAACCATAATCATGAACATCGCTTAAAAAAAAGTATCGCCACTATTATACAACAAACTGGGAAACATCCCTTATCCAGATAACTCACCCTGGCAGACATATGAACTTGGTACCTCTTGAATGTGATGCATACACACTACTACCTCTGCTACAGAGGCGTACAATATCGATAGATGTTTTGAATACTTCTTCAGGCTACTTTGTAATCTGTTACATAATTTTTGTCGTTATGCAAGTATTCTGCAATGTTTTTTTTAGTTATTTTCTCTCCTATTATAGAAGTTGAACCGCTATTTTTTCTTAAGTTTTAACGTTATTTAAACCACGTTTTGGCTTTTAATTTCATCTTCAGTGATTTGTTATGGTTTTTATAACTACATTTCACCTTTCTGAATGTTTTGTGACTATAACACCTGTAGTATATCTAGCAGTATTTGTTTCTTCTAAAGCGGACACAGCTAATCGCAGTCTATGCTGGTGTATTACAGTTGCAAAAGATATGAATCAAACGAAGTAACCAAGGGAAAAGCTTGCAAAATGCATGGATCTGAGGTCGCCTGATGAATTCGAACCTCTCACATTGCAGGATATATATGTTCAAGTTTATAAAGCATTGAGGGCATAGTCAAGCAACCTTAGACTGACCACACCAGCGTATCCTTGTAAACGATATACAGAAAACAACCTTTTGTCTTCATTCACACAGAGTCTATTCCTACAAGGACTAGGCAATAATTGGGTCTGTGCTTTAAAATCCAAGCGAACTGTCGGACACAGATTTTTCATGTTTATATACTGACAAATATCTTTATTTCTCCATTTTTCACTGTCTCTTTATGCCTTCTCATCCTTAAATGATTTTCAAGGCCTTTTAAAGAAATTGGATTTTTCTTTCAGTAAAATGTTTTAACATCGTTTACTTTTCTATCACTATTATCAAACAACGTACTTTCGGATGCTTACCGATGTTTTTTTCTCGATATTAGCCTACCATAATAGACAAATTATACTCCTAAGGACTTTTCTGCTAACAGAGACATTTTCTCAATATTTAACGTGATCAGATTTGTTTCTTTAGGAGGCACTGATGAGTCAGTTAGGCTGGATACAAAGGAAACAATTGAATACCGAGGACTGGGTCAGTTAGGCTGGGCACAATGGAAACAATTGAATACCGAGGACTGGGCGCTGTGCATCTGTCACAAAGAAAGAGCTGCTAGAGTTTACATATGCTCGGATATACTTAACTCGGACATACTATTCTGTGTATACTTAGAAAATATACATTCCCGCGAAAATACACGCGGTTTTAATGTTGTAGTTGTTCTGAGTTCTATGTTATATAGAAAAGAAAACAGGGTGTATAACAAAAAGGGAAATTTTTCCAAATGCTTATAAAAAGCTAAATTTTACATGACAGTCACCCACAGATAGAGGAAATTTGTCAGAGTTGGTCTGATGGCCGAGGAGACGTCAACAGGGGTCGAACGGTTTGGTAGCTTCTTGAATAGAATGTGTAGTTCTTAAACAATGAGATGTAGCCGTTTAATAAATCAAACAACTGGCATCACTTTGACAGGAAGAGGAATTACAAATCCTATGAGAATAATTTATGCAGAAATCACTAGAAGTCAATCACCTCCCCCTGACATCTATCGAACACTTTGACACTTCCCCTCCGTTCACTTTTTAAGACAATAGAGAAGTTTGACCAAGAATTGGCAGTTGGGAGGGGAGAGGAGCTGTAAACATGGTTACTAGGATGTGAGGGACCATGTTCTTTATATAATTAGCAGAAAACTTAAATTTTAACTTCACTAATCTGTCCATATTGACCCTTCTCATCTGATGTATTAGGAGCTGACATGTCTGCCTAATCGCAGAATCACAAATATCCCAACTTTGGAGGCATCGGTCTCTTTCTTCACATCCATAGAGAGATAGCTTATGCTTCAGCACCTCTGCATCGATGTCCTGACCTTGGGCCTAACCCCACTCATACATTACTCCTAGATAGATGTCACGGAGACTCTGCAGCCCGCCTCGGTAGCGTAGATGGTAGCATGTCTGCCTGACGTTCACGAGGTCCCGAGTTCGAATCTCGGTCAGGGTGAGTTACCTGGATACGGTTTTTTCCGGGGTTTTCCCTTATCCTTACAGACGAATGTCAGGTAGCTCTCAGCTACATAGACCCCGGACACATTTGAGCGTCATTTCATCCATCTCATTCACCGTCCGATATGACTTAACGTTGGAGGACGTAAAATTACAAAACAAAAACGGAGACTTTGCAAGCGACATCGCACTCATCACCATTGGGCGCTGCTCCGGCGTTTATGTTATCAGTTCGGGGTCTATCTGCAGGAGCACCAGGTTCAATCGTGGGAGGACAAGATGATTAGATTGTGCATCAAGGGTAGTGATGTGTGGAGAATCAACAAAAGCTTTTGTAACTGTCGAGGTACGTACAATTCATCTCTCTAAAGCACCCAAGGCATAGCCTATGATCCCCAAACCAAGACAAAACATGTTAACCGATTATGCTGAACGTATTATGCATCCATGAAACGACTTCAGAACATATTTGCCTTACGTGTTCGTTGGGAGGCGTCAATACCTTCAATGCCCCCTCGACGGAACGTCTCCTGGTGATCCGACCAAGCGAGCTCAAGGCTCACTCCAGCTTCTCAGATTCAAAATGGAGGCGAACGTGAAGGGCCGACACCTATCCTGTTACGCCATTTTCCTTTCAGTGCCATGCTTTTCTGACAAGCGTGTTCAACATGCGTCTCAACCTGGGATATTTTCCACAATAGTTAGAAAATCTCGGTGAGGTTGAGTTATCTGGATAAGATTTCTTCCGGAGTTTTCTCTTATCTTTTAAGATGAATGTCGGACAACTCTAAGCTCTTATAGGCCCTGTGCTCAACTGAGCATCATTTGACCCATTTCATTTACCGTCAAATATGTAACTTAAGGTTGGAGGCTTTTCCAATAAACATCATCAGAGCTTTCAACCCTATAAAAAGATATATCAGCCTCGTCTAAGAGTAATGCCGTGTTGGCGCATGTCGGTTAACCAGGTAAAGAAAAATGCCACACAACTATTGACCTCACTCTTGCAGACTGCTCTACATTCCAGTTCAGGGGACAGAGAATTGAACAGAGGAAGTCAGTCACCTAAACAGTAGTGAAGTTGGAAAGCACCTAACCTTTGGCGAACACGTTAATGACCTCTTTACACGGGAGCTCTTGCCTCGCTGTACCCCGTGCTGAGATCCGAGATAAGTTAGATCTTTTCCGGGCTCCTTTAATCCTGCTCGCGCCTTAGACCTGTGATATCAGCGTGATGACCGCAGATTGCTGGCTACCTTGGTTACAAGGATCACATGATAGAGGAATTCGGTCCATCCATTCTCTTGGCCGCTCACTCCCTGTAAGACTACTTCACGAAGTCTCATCTCTTCCTTATGTGGAGGATGAAACTAGGCGCCGGGTAGCAAAATACACAATTTGCCTCTATACCTGTGCACCCTGATTAGATCTCTTGACGATCACGACCGCAGAACTTACCACTTCAGGGGCATGGGATTTCCGCATGGTCTACGGGCGAACCAGATAACACTGCTGACATGCTTTCTCCTAGTCACTATAACTCATCCAAAACCAGAATAATATCCGGAAAATCCCATTCATTAAAACAGTCTATCTGCGACAAAACACTATTGAGGACGGGCGCACAGCAAAAATATTAAGACTGAACCTCACCCTGCCAGTAGCTCGGTCAGTCTATCAGGTAGCAAGAGGCGTATGACGTAACAACAGCTCTCTCTCCCTTCCCTTGCAATACAGTGGTTAGATGAACAACTGACTCAGGAACATCGGAGTATCATAGCCTAATTCCCGAAATATACGACAATCGATTAATATGTATCACGTATGTCAT
This sequence comes from Mantis religiosa, assembly GCA_030765055.1. Classification (NCBI taxonomy): domain Eukaryota; kingdom Metazoa; phylum Arthropoda; class Insecta; order Mantodea; family Mantidae; genus Mantis; species Mantis religiosa. The sequence goes on from CM060948.1 coordinate 270,638,004, forward strand.
GACAAGGTAATGCAATAGCATTTCGAGCAGGCCGTTTAAGTCGACAAATTTATCGGGGCTGGGAGGGAGAATCGCCTTGTGAAAGATCACATTCAAGTAATATACGAGTAATTCTATTTTTTGTAGTTGTTTCGTCATTATAAGTTTCTTCCCTTTATTGATTTTTCTTTTGTTTTACATATACAATAGACCAATCCCGAGGCGGGAATCCAACCCCCGACCGTCTGCGGGGCGGAACGCCAAAGGCATACACTTTAGCGACCACGGCTACCAGGACCGGCTTTCTCAACAGTAATGTTTCCAAAGTTAGCTGTTCTGGTAATTTAGAACTTTAGATTGTAGCGAGAAAGTGAAAATGACACGTCAAGCACACAGCTAGGCATGTAATGAATGCTCAAGTGAAGCTTGATTGTAAATGAAACTTATTTAAAATTACATTAATATGCAGTTTATGTTTTGAAAGCACTTAAACAGTGAATTCAATACCTATTTGTTTATATGTTCTCTAATCTCTCATAACAAATACCAGACAAGAACAATTAACTTACTGCTTCGTTATACCTATTGTAAAGGAAAAATGTAAGAAAGCTGTTTTTTGTTATACAGCAAGTTTCAATATGCCTACGCAAGTAGAGAAAACTGAATCGTAATTGTCGATGCTTTTAAAATCAAGTTTTCACAAATACTTTCAGCAGTATCATTAATATTACATTTTATGCTAAAATCTGTTATTTAACCCTTGTTGTGTGTACTTATTACAATAAATACAATTAAGTTGCAACGACCATATTCCTCTTTTCTGTTCGCATGCAATCGTATTGGGTAATTAAAGCAAAGTGAGGAAAGGTAGAATGGCTTGTTGTGAATGTGTTAATTGCTCTCCTGGAGATCGATATAATCATGAAACCTAGAGACATGAGCCGTACGTAAGTTAACAGAGCAAACAGTTTGAAAGGTTAGCAAGTAATTAATTTGCTAGTGCTAGGAAACACTAATAATAATTGCTGAGATTGTTTTACTAAATACACTTCATACAAAGGCACAGCGTTACAGCAATCAATAACAAAGAGAAATACAAGCTGAGCAAAGAGCAACAAATGCTCTGAGTGTAACCAATCGGTAACGTCCCTCTGCTTAGGGTTTCCAGATGTCAGTCTTCAAAAAACAGAATATTTTTAGATTCATTCAATAGGTTAACAAATTATAATTTTTACATCTACACTCTTATATCACGAAAATATTTATACCATGCATCTATAAGTTAAATGAAGTTTCACTTCATTTACTAAGCACGATTTATGCTACAGTGTAGGTATATTATAAATGAAAATACATAATAGATACTATTTCCTATCGGTTTAATCACACAACGTATTCATTTATTTCATGATCCAACTTCTAAAATCAATTTCTTGTTTTGCAACCAATCATCATAAAACTGTGCAGATGAGAAATCTTTATAATTGTATTGCATACTTTTATGAACCTTATGAGACTCAGCACTGAGTCTACTTCTTTGATCCATTGACTGCTTACTAGTGAAACAAAAAATCCTTTTTACACTAGCAATGTCACCAGAAATACCAAAGAAAAAATGTTTTGCAGCTACTGGTAGCTCTGAGAAACAAGTAACATTCTATTCCTCTTGGAAATATTTACACCAGATATCATTTGAGTCATTGATCTCCTCCATTAACATTAGGGTCATCTATCAACAATTTTTGAAAATTCTAGAACTCGTCAAAACATTTTACATAATTAATTTAATTTTACTTTTAATTTTATCATTTAGATATATCAGATAATATGTTTCACATCTCCCTAGTTCGAAAAGTTGTTCAAACCTATTTATATTATATATTATATTTAATTGTTGCATCATACACATGTGCTATTTCTTCTTCTAGCAGTTAGAAACATAAAATATATTTTTTCTAAAAATGTTTTTCAATTTCAAAGATTGCGATAATATTATGATGAAATAATGACATAACAGAATGAATAAACCATAAGCTGCTTCACTAAGCTCATCCTTAAAACATATATTAGTAAAAATTGGAATTTTACTCTGAGAAATTAATTGCACTGGCGGAATAAAATTGAACACCATCAAGGAATGTTTAACTTTAATGAAGAGTTATAGGTAGTACATCATGATAGCATCATATAATGACGACTATAAGTTAATTCACGAATACTAGTACTTCTCAATATCTATATGCTATGCCCATGTTTCAATGGACACAACCCTGAAAAGAGTTGCATTTCTTTTTCCTCCAGTGTATGATTTCAGTGCATGACACATTTCAATTAGTATTGTAGCACAATGAACAAGATACAGCCACTCAGTAACTGCCTATAATGCACATCTAAAATTTCACGAAAGCTCTTTAGACTTTCAGGGCGTACTGTTTAACTATAGAAAAAATTATTATATACAATAAATATTTAATAATATAACTTTATAGCATTATAATATATCAACAAGTTCAGCTTCTCCAAATTAGGGCTAGCATAATCAAAGCATACCAAATAAGAAAACTCCATGAACAATAATGAATTGTAAACAGTAAAAATGACAGTTAACAATATTGCAACTACATGAAGCGCTACCTAAAAATAATTATACAAGATGGGAGGTAAATAAGTGCAAATATTTGAATCAGCGTTTCAGGGCGATGTGATGAACCTGTAATGTCCACTTTTTCTGATAGTGATGCTCATGGGAAAATGTTGCGATATTTTAAGGATGGCTAGTATTCCCTCTAATAGGGGTCTGATTACGTAAGAGGTCACACTGCTGGCCTTGCTTTGCAGTTGGCGTGGCCGAACGTGATTTATTTAAATTCATTTTATTTGCTTTAAACACAACACAATTAACATGCTTCTGTTCTTCGGTCCCTTAAAGTGCAAACAACCTTACATTGTTCTCACAACGGTGAAAAATAATATTTAAGCCATAGCACAAAAATACTCCAGAAAAATACAAAAACAACACAAAACAGGTGTACAATATCCTGTACGGTTAAATAAAATAAACGAAAATGCCAAAGTGTACGTCATATGATATTAACATCTTTACGGCTAAAAGAAGTGTCGACGATTGAAGACGACGATTTGGAAATCGTTACCGATACAAGTCCCTCGCAACATTGGCAGATTCCTCAGCAGCGCCGTAATTTAAATGAATATCTGTCATTTCAGCATACGTAAAACCACTCATACTGTATACTTTGTAAACGACAGTGTGTTGCTGAATATCGGCCCTTTTTCCTTTGGTGTAATTCGCTTGAATGACGACCGGCCTTGGGCGTGATGTAAACACAGTTGGCGTCGTGTGCAGGGCCGTTCAAAATCCATGGTATCATAAACTTTGTGAATCATTTGTGACATTCCTATTAGCAAGCGGACAAACCAAGATGCATATATATACGAGGGGGAACCCAAAAGAAACCGGATTGTTGTCATAAAAATTTTATTGATGAACCTTTTTACAAAATTACTTCAGTCAGCTTCAAAATACTCTCCATTACATGCGATGCACTTGTCAAGTCTCCTTTCCCACTGTTGGAAGCATGTTTGGAACTCTTCAAGTTTGATATTGTCCAGTGCCCTTTGCGAAGCTGTTTTTACCACTTCCACATCGTCATAACGCTCCCCTTTTAGCGTTTTTTTATTCGTGGAAATAGGAAAAGGTCGCACGGGGCTAGGTCCAGCGAATACGGAGCGTGGGGAACGACAGACCACCTCTAAGATACCAAATAGTGGGTCACTCGTAAGGCTGTGTGTGCTGGAGCGTTATCGTGATGCAGAAACCAGTCACCTGATCGCCAAAGTTCCGGGCGTTTCCTCCTCACATCCTCTCGCAGACGCCTTAAAACATCCAAGTAAAAGTGCTGGTTAACAGTCTGACCAGGGGATACGAATTCCCGATGCACAGTTCCACGAACATCGAAAAAGACAATGATCATCGTCTTCACATTTGACCTCACTTGCCTTGCTTTTTTTGGTCTGGGAAAGTTCGGAGTCCTCCCCTGGCTTGACGCTTGCTTGGTTTCTGGGTCACACCCGTAACACCAACTCTCATCCCCTATAATGACTTTGTACAAGAAGATTGGATCACGTGCAATCTCTGTTTTCAAGTCCTGACACACATTCATGCGGATGTTTTTGTGCTCCTGTGTGAGAAGGCGCGGAACAAATTTAGCAGCAACACATCTCATGTGCAAATCCTCCCTCAAAATCCGCTGGCACGAGTTTCAACTTATTCCTGTCGCTGCTGAAATTTGGTCGATCGTTTGGCGACGATCCTCGTTGATCTTTTGGTGGACCTTTCCAATTTTCTCCTCATTTCACGATGTTGAAGGGCGCCCAGAACTAGCTTGGTCTTCAGCACACATCTCACCACGTTTAAGGCGCCCAAACCACTCGAAAACCTGTGTGTGGCTCATAGCGTCCTCCTGTAAAGCTTCTTGAAGCATTTGGTGTGTCTCCGTTACAGTTTTTTTTTAAGCAGGAAACAAATTTTCACACACACACTTTGTTCTTTTAAAGTTGCCATAACGACTTCGCTGAGCTAACCCGCCAACAGTCAGAGAAACACAATACCACACTTGCACGTTCAGCTCTACACTGACGCCGTCTGCACAGCTGTTTTATGATGGTCTCTACTAACACCATCTAGTGCGAGAACCCTGCACTACGGCTACGCGTGGCAGCGCCCTCGGAGTCCGTTTTCTTTTGGGTCCCCTACAGTACAAATAGTTTTTCAATGTAGCAGTGAGAGCCACGGCTTTAACAAATTAATTATTTTATATTTTTGTGCAAAATAATGCAACAAAACATGGGATATTACCCCAGGTTCCAATTAGTAGGCGAACAATGCCATCGAAGCAAGAAGATGTTCATTTACTGTAAAAACCGTTTTGTATAGTTTTTTCAGGTTTTTAGATGTTTATAGACGATATTAGTTTTCTTTCCTCAGGTTGGAGAAGAGTATGAAATATTCTAAGATTAAGAATTAATAAAGCCCTTGATTATTTATTCAATGCATACCTTGCATTTTAATAAATAGGAAATACTAGCTTTACAAATATAGGAAGCACATTACTCATTGCTCTGATATGTTTCGTCACAGTAGGCCTCCATCGCCCTCCCTCCTGAATATGACACGCTACTAACCCATATCTAACTTGAGCCTAGGCATAATTTCATTGCTATGAAAATGTGAATACACTCTATTTGAAAAACTACTTTAGTATGGATTTCAAAAAATAATACTATTCTTATGTTATGTTTCTTTTGCTTGTGGTAGGTACATGAATTCCATCATAATCTCCGAAATTAATCAGGGAATTATCTGAAGCACAATATTTCACTCTGTTATGAAACGGCAATTTTTATCAGAGGTTGCTTTAATTATATCTTTTATGATATATAGGTATGCCAAATTTCTGTATGCTCATGCAATATTGTCGCATTATAGATTGTGAACCGGGATGACTTTAGACTACAAGGTTGTGTATACTTAAAGGTGGTTTACCGTAAGGGTTTACAATCTACTTTGCAACTGGGAGCGTAGCTGAAAGGATAGGGGGTCAAATAGTAGAGGTAAATGGTAAAGGGAATTTGTAGTTAGGTTATAGATAGATAGAAATAGCGCAACTTTCTACGAAATGCCAGTTTACTATAACATCATGGTCTTCTACAATACTAGTCAACCCCGAAGTCCTGATGAGACTTTGGCTGCATTGGTGTTGATAGCTACATTAGTACATTAAGACCCAGCCGGGCTTACATTCGAGGAGATGTCGGTGTGTGGTGAAGTGAAGATTTGGCGTAGCCTCCGGCCGCAACAATACACTTTAGACTCCCGCGCGTCTCGATAATCACCGCTATAAGTATCCACGGCCAAGCCCAAAAAGAGAGGGCCAACACACGTTGAACCTATGGACTTTTTCCTTTTGATCAGCAGAAAAGCTTCTGGAACATTCCATCTGCCATGTTGGAAGTCCAATGACCTGCTGATCGTCCATTACCAACTACCGGGCTCAACGCCTGGAGTTACTGCGTTTGACATTCTTACTTGGTTAACGCTCCGAAAATATGTAAATTACGGGTTTGTCGTCTAATACTCCGCTATCAGGTTTCTACATCTTTACTTCCACAAATTAATACTTTCAATTGTATAACAAAACCTCATGCTATTAAAATTCCATACAAATTCCTAAAATAAATCAAGTTCCCTCACTTCACCATATATATATATATATATAAAATCCAGATTACTTCAATCCTTGGAGGCAAAAGAGACAGAGAGAGCTATGGTGAGACATGATCATTAGGGTCTTGATTGGTCAAGGTAATGGGTGTCATCTTTTATCGTATTTGCATACCTTTGCTGACCCAATTTACATGAATGGTATTTGTCTCACTGTCAATGTTTTGCTCTCTTCTCTCCCAGATGTTTACATACATCACGACTAAAGCAGTCTGACATATGGTATATTGTCATTTATTTATATACTTTATTCTTGTAGAGAAACTTCGTCGCCTAAGCAAACTCATTTTCTTATCATAATTATCTCTTTCTGTTCCATTTAACATCTCAAACAATTTCTAAATCTGCCTTAAATTACGTCATTTGACAAATGCATTGCGTTTATCTAAACTGGAGTAAAGTTAGCTTTTTACTGCCTACATCGTGACAATTGTATACGAATTTTAAACAATTCATAGGGAACTTAAATGTAAACCTCACCAATTTATCAATCCCCGATTTCTTGTTTAAACCATTGTTTTAAAACCAATTTAGGCTAAATTGAGATTCAAGACTACTACAGAAAATTGTCGTTAGAAAATAAATAACAAGTGTGTTTTCTTAATCCTCCTTTTTATTAGTGGTGCATTATAAAATGAATCACTGAGTTCGGTTTGCATACTAGTGAGCTAGGAAGTATTTTTTAACGTTTTATAAGGAAAAAGAACAACGTTTCTCAGGTTCGCAAGATATAACAAAGCTTGGAGACTATTTCCTGATAGCAAAGCCGGTTGATAAGATTTAGAGAAGTGTTTTTCGGCAAGACGGTTAAGTCGATAAGTTAGAGAATCTCGAGATGCTACTATCGAAGTTGTTATTACTGCTACTTCTTCTGCTTCTGCTTTTCGTAATATCTGAGTTTTCGGTCGAGTTGTTGCGTGTACCGCAGGAGCACAATGGTAAACGTGGTGCTTTGAATTAACGAGCCAGCCTCCGTCTGATTCTTCTCGTATTTTCTATATAGCAGCCTTCTCCAGACTCGCTCCCGATGTTGAATTAAAACTGGGAGAATGAGAAGAGACTACAGGGTGCACCGAAAATACAGTAACACTTCTTTCGATCGCAGTTGAAGAATGTAAGCAAGCTATTTGAAGAGAAAGGGAATACTTAATACAGTATATTAAGGTACTTTATTTTCAGAATTTGAAACCTTTTACTGTAATGCTTCCGTGGTCTATCAACTAGGCTCCTAGCCTTTAACTTCAAAGGTGCCAGGTTCCATTCCGAGTTCGTTGACATACAGTTTTCCTTGCCTAGAATTATTCCATTTTTTGGAAGTATGAATATATAAACATAAAGTGGGAGTTTTAAAGAAAATTGTAATAAATAGTAACACCTATGACATATAAAGAACTCCAAATGAGTCATAAAACAAAGAATAAGATAATAATTAACAATCTGCACTTATAATCTCTTATTAACCGATTTTTATTTGGGAGAGCGCTCTCAACTCTCTGAATTGCCTACCACGTTGAAATATCTGAACGCAAATATGATTCAACTTTCTCATTTAGCTTTCTTGTCGTTGGAGGGTAAACAACGTTTCTGTGACATCGTTTACGATGTTTAGCATAGACGTTATTTAAACATTGGTTTTCAATGTTTCCTAGAGTTTTAAAAAACTAAAAATGAAATATTACTACTAAACACTAACTCGGCTTTGTTTCCTATTGCACTTATCGCACCACTAATGCAAAAGAGCCGCGACACAAGGATTTCTACCTTTGCAGGGAATTGTTCAAAACATTTCAAATGCCCGGTATAATTCGCATTTTATTTCAAAACAAACTGTTCTAATTTACATTGTATAGATTTTCTGTATAAAGCAAAGGCAGAAAAATGCATAAACCTCACACAGAGAAAAATCGAATTACGGTTATATTTAATTTCCATTTTTATAGCTTGTGGCACTCTTGCATTTAAGGGGCGTTATATGCTACAGACAGTGAACAAAATAACCCATTAAATCCATTAAATAGAGGTGAAACCTCCTTTGAGTTAAAGCTTCAATCACATATTTTCTAACCTAAGGCCCAAAATAAGGAAAACCAAATTAAACCTTCCTGGTCTTTGTTTACATGCAGTACAGCAAATATAGAAAACAATATTTGTATAAAGTGTCTATACCCACTGCATCCATTTCAGTCATAGACCGCGCCATGGTTGAGTGGTTAGACCGCTCGACTTTCGCCAAGGCGGCCCGGGTTCGATCCCAGGAGACCGCAAAGTGAAACTTGTGGCAGACAACACGGCGCTGGGGATGCTTTTTTTCGGGATCTTCGGTCCCCACCCCCGGCATCTCATTCCACCGGTGCTCCATCACTATCTCATATGCCATCAGTGCCACCGCCTGCGGTATCACATGTAGCAAACGTGGGCGTTAAGCACTACACTTCAGTCATGTACTGTTAGAAACCGAATTATTCAGGTGACCGTAATGCTATTTCCATCCGTTTCTGGATATTTCTTTCTAACAAAGTTGTGGATCCGAAAATCCCAGAATACTGTTCCGGTTATAGCTCCAAAGCCGTTTGTAATGCGTTCGATGTTGCCGCTAACTTACATTTGAAAACGCAGCAGTAGTTTACTGGTGTTATCCCACACCGAACGGAGGAGATAAGAATAGGTAAGCTCCTTTCGAGGATATTCCTTTGGTATAAGAATACAAAGAAATCTGGTGCACAGATATGAGCTGATCCCTATTGGATGGAAGCGAGGTAACAACGAACTCTGTCCAATACGAATCGATTCATATCTAAAGTTAGCCAAGTAAAGACATCAGAATATCATCCTCACATGGAGTAAATCACGCAATAGGGACTGTTTTCACTCTACTGATGTGAACACCTTAGTTGTTATGTTATAAGCTAATTATAAAATTGACTATATGCCCTTTTGCCCTTTGCAGTGTTTTATGACGGTAATAAATTCCATCCAGTACAAATTCCTTTTCGAACTCATTTTCCCCGAGAAATGTCGAGAAGTACCGTCTGCTGCATAAGAACGCGTTTGACAACAATTTGTGAGGTGGCTTGCAAACCTATTTTTGCAGCGTTCAGGCTTTCAAACACGCAACTTGAACTTTTTGCAACAGTTCAAAATAGAATATATCATTATTTAAAAATACAGTGATATGAATTTACACAAAACTGATAATAGAGTTATTCTTGTCTGATTTTACAAATAATTCTTTAATAAATGACTTCTTTGAAACTTGGCATTAGTTGAATTACGGCAATATCACTAGCAGTGCCCGCCTCGGTAGTAAAGATGGTAGCGTGTCTGTCTCGCCTCACATTCAAGAGGTTCCGAGTTCGATTCTCGGTCAGAATAAGTTATTTGGAAGGCTTTCCCCGGGTTTTCCCTTTGAAGCAAACTGGAATGACAAGTGTTTAGGAAACATATTGTGACGCATAACTCATAAAATATACGCAAAACATCATTTATTTCGTACCCTACCCGAATTTTCCGAGTGAGATCCAGCCGGTCTAAGGTAAGAAACCGTGTGCATAGATACATAGACAGCACCATGCTTTACTCGCAAACAACAAGCTTCCGTTACACTCTGATGCGTAGGGTAACCCGGATCATTTCCTCCGGCGTACCATCTAACATCAAGTGACTGGTGATGATACCCTTGAAGAGTTTAGGCTGTGTTGCTTCTACACACAGATAGTTGCCTCAGCAATTTGTAACAATGCATGCCAGTATAGGTCGCAATGCAAAGAGGCTCATTCAATAGGTGGCACATGACCATACGACTGGCTGCTTTATCAACATCAGACTTAATAATGAATGTGTTGACTTTCAGCATTGACTGAAGCAGTTCAGATATACTAACTAGATAACCAGCCACTGACACTCAGGTTATCTCCATTCCATTGTCAAATTAACGCTTTGTTTTGGTATGGGGGTTATAAAAAAGAAAACAAATGAATTTCATCCTGTTTTCTTCATCTAACACGGAGTCCAACACGGGGTCATCCTACTGGATAATAAGACTATACAGGAGGTATATTAGGCACATCGTCACATCGTTCTAACTCACTCGGGAGTTTACTGAGTATATAGTCCTGGCCTATTGTCTATTGTTGGGTTAGCACCTAGCCTTCCGATGAAGAAACGAAGCGGTGTATTGGAAATGTGCACCTTCCTGAAAACTGCAAAGTGAAATAAATCAGGTTCAGACAGCATCCCTCTACCAACCAAGAATACTTATTATCAACTTAAATGGATCTCCAATCACGACCTACACGTGGGTAGGCATTTTAACTGTTTCCCTCATCACAAGAAAGAGCCCACATTGAGTTCAGGGTGGCTTAGGACTCCAGGTGCGCCAACCCATGCTATCTACCTACCACAAGAAGGCAAGGCAGAGGAGTCTGTTTATGCTTGCCTTCCGGATATGATATGGATGCTAGGTTCATGTAAAATGCAGTGTTGTCACATAACTCACCCATGCATAATACTTATCACTGTTGATACAAGTGTTAGATGCTGACAGCATGAAATATACTGAAACGATTGTTAGATCTGGCAGCATGGGTGACTCATATGTACTCTCATACACTCATTTCGTAGTAAACAGATCCACTAACAGAGCAGATAAACAGTCCAAGCTCCTTCTCCTTCATTCCCCGCTTGCCTTCTTGTGGTGGGCAGACAGTACTTGGAGCTCCAGATCACTGGCAAGAAGTAGCCCATTTTTCACTATAAGCACTGATCTAGGTGATACCTATCTATGTTTTTCACTCTTAACCAGGAAATGCATTTTGGAGAAAAAGGGACATAAGTGACAGATGTTCTATCGCAAAGACAAAGCCGAAAATGATGTGTGCGCATAAGCACCCTTATTAGATAATAAATTACTAAGTGTTAGAGGGATATAACAGTTTAATTACAGTAAAAAATATACGAGTATTATGCGCTTTTGAAGACGAAGATACGAGGGTCATTCGTAAAGTAAGGTCTGATTCGCCGTAGCTCATCGAATTTCGCGTGAACATTGAAACGCGCATGTGGACCAACTCCCGGTATTCCTTGCACGTAAACGATACCATTCGTATTGGTAGTGGTGCAGTGTGCTGTTTACAGTGACAGTTAAAAATGTTTCAAACAATCGAGCGGACCGCCGACTGTGAAATACGGTTTGTGATTCGGTTTTTGACGGCAACGAACATTTCAGCAGCGGACATTCATCGACAGATCAGTGAAGTGTATGGCCCCAGTGCGATGAATGACAGAAAAGTGCGTAAGTGGGTTCGAGCTTTTGAATGCAAACGGAAAAATGTCCATAATGAACCGCGATCAGGCCGGCCATCAGTGATCACAGAAGATTTGGTCAATGCCGTGGATGAAAAGATCCGTGAAAACTGGCGATTCACAATTTTCACTCTAGCAATGGAATTTCCGGATGTGGGTAGAACAACTCTGTACAAAATTGTTTCTGAAAATTTGCAATTTCGGAAATTGTGTTCATGTTGGTTTCCAAAGTTGCTTACTGAGGAACACAAAACGGCAAGAATGGTTTGTGCACTGAACTTTTTGAGCCGATATCATGAAGAAGGAGATCAACTATTGGAACACATTGTCACTGGGGACGAGACGTGGTTTTCTCACATGACTCCTGAGTCAAAACGTTAATCGATGGAATGGCGCCACACATTACCAGTCAAGGTCAAGGCCAAGCAGACAATCTCAACACGGGAAGAGATCGCATCCGTGTTTTGGGTTAGACATGAAGTGTTGCTAGTCAAGTTTACGGAACGTGGGACAACCATCAATGCAGACGCTTACTGCGCTACTCTGACTAACCTCCAACGTGCAATACAGGATAAGAGACGTGGCCTTTTGACGTCTGGAGTGTTGTTCTGCATGACTGCCAGACCACATTCTGCCAGCCGAACCCAAGATCTCATCAGCTCTTTTGGATGGGAACAGATTGACCACCCACAGTATAGTCCAGACCTGGTGCTGAGCGATTTTCACTTGTTCCGCTACCTAAAGGAATTTCTCGGTGGCAAACGCTTCCGCACAGATGACGAGGTGAACGAAGCAGTTGAAGACTGGTTATCTTCACAGGCGGCAGAGTGTATGACGTCGTATATTGAAGCTTGTAGAACGTTATGACAAATATTTAAAAAAATATGGCAACTATGTAGAAAAATAATGAAAGATGTAAGGAGTCCAATAAAAAATAAGATTTGCAAATATCTATGATGGTTCAATTTACAAAAGAAAAGGACTTTACTTTACGAATAACCCTCGGATTTTAACTCAGTGTCTGTCCTTATTAACAAATGATTCCAATGAGCGGATATGCAAAGAATTTTTAAGATACGAGAAACACAATTCAGCATCCACTTGCTTGCTCTGCAGCTGTTTCTGTCTGGAGCCATTGTCACAATAAAATTCATTTCATGCGCATGCCTCGCTCCTTTCTCCTACAAGCTCCCTTCCATCATAGGCCGAGTATATAAGAATCCAAACTCAAAAGCGCAAAATATTATTTAGAGTGCAATCTTACAAAGAGTTTAGTTTGGCTAACGATATTGCTATGTTACAAATGGAAGATTTTACCGAGTGGGATGGCTCAGGTGGTTTCGCCTGTGGCCCGCATTCGGGAGGCCTGGATCGCTTCCCGTGGCCGATCTACCTGGTTCATGACTTTTTTAGGGGGTTTCCCGGGTCGCTAGGTGAATGCTTTGTAGGTTAATTACATCCCCCGAATTTCCTGTCCCTCTATTTCATCTCCATTATCATTTCATATGATCTTTCATCTAGTGGTCTCTTTCAGGGTAGAAGTGTCGGCGAGAGTCTTGGCGGTGCATGGCAGGGTGATACGCTCTGAGTAACATGCTTTCCCCTCCGGCGGGACAGACTTCGGTTCCCGGGCCGGCCTAGTGGGCCGATTCAGAAGCGTGGCAGGTGGGATGCCGTTGTGCAAGACTGATTGGAATTCTCTGCCCTGGGGAGGCGGCCTCCGGTCTCTGCACCGGCCTCGTGACTGTTTCGGGGCTATGGCAGGTGGGATGACCATTGTCCTAAACCCAACGCCGGGGAGCTTCTATCTGGCAAAGTGTAGGGACCTCACCCTCTGTACTCCTTCCTCTGTTGTAGTGACTCCTTGGGTCGGCCGCCCTCGGTCTCCTCTCGCCTCATTACCCCTCCGGGGGGGTGCTCCCCCTTGGGGGTATAGGTACGAAAGACCATTCTGGTCACGGTGCCGAATCCCTTCCGAACAATCCAATCCAATGGAAGATTTTGGAGTGAGTATAGAGAGGAATTGTATCATTACACCTATTAACACAAAGAAGTATGCAACAGCTTCATGTATTCAATTGTATGAAATATGTCTTTATATACTGACCAGATGTCTTCACGTGCTATATGTAAAGACAATTGTCTAGTAACAAGATAACTGTACTCATAAGTAGGGCTTATTCTTTTCTCGAGAATACTATTCCAGAACGATATAAATTGTAAAAAGTCAATTTGAAACACGGTCCTTCTTCCACATTAGGGAGCCGTGGAACAAGGATTAGTGCTGTGGATGAGGTGGATGCATTTGTTTTAAGACATGCTTCTCAGTGCCATTCGGAATTCGTAATGGATATACCATGCAATGTTATGCAAGAAGCTAGAGGTGTATGTTCAAGTGACGTACTTACCTACAGTGAAAAATTTATAGAGTGTGCCACCTGAGGCAAAGAGAGTAAAAGTATCAAAATAAAAGTAAGCATCAAGAAGCCACAGTCCCCATCTAGTTTAAACCCGCGACCTTGGAACCAGAGACTAGCATGTTACCCTAGTCTATTCAGGAAGACAGGAGATCAAGGTTCCGTGATCAAATCCAAAGTCGTTTTAGAAAAAGCGCTCCGTTTGTGTGTGTGTGTGTGTGTGTGTGTGTGTGTGTGTGTGTGTGTGTGTGTGTGTGTGTGTGTGTGTGTGTGTGTGTGTGTGTGTGTGTGTGTGTGTGTGTGTGTGTGTGTTAGAGAAAGAGAGAACAGCATAACCCAAAGACGAAAGGTCGGGTAAGTACTAAACTTGGTATTCAAAACCAGCGTTTCCTAAATATGCGATACAAGAATTTCAAGAAAATCTCCTACTTGAACTAACATTTTCAAGTTCCATTTCCTAAACACGAATGTAGTAAATGTTACTATGTATAAGTTTAATATATTTGCATGACTAATGAAACGTATGCTTATAATGTTTTGTAAATTGCATTTAAAATTCAAGATAAAGGTATGGTAGGTCACAAGATTCAGATTGAAATGTATTGCATTGTTTTCCTTCAATAATTACCGAGATACTTTCTGCTACTTTTTGATTTGTTCAGTACTGATCATTTATTTCTTGAAATGCTAAACAGTGGCATGCAAGGAGTAAAGCTTTTGAACGCCAGCTTTTTTATATTCTGCTATAGCGTCATCCTTTTGTACCTACAACGAAATATGTAATGAAACCGTTTCGTATGCTCAAGTTGTTCTCGGGAAGCAAGCCGAGAAGCAAGACGATTAGAAATCGACGTTTCGGGAGTGTGCATCTGTATGCGTCTTTTCACCGGGCTTGCTTCCCCACAACAACTTAAGCATATTCGTCGCCAGGAAAGCTTCAGGTCCTATTTTAAACCATTTCGTAAACGATTGTCGTGGATAACATAAAATTATAAAAATGATTTTAAGTAAAAGTAACTGTCGTGGGTAGACTATTTTATTATTGTATCAATTCAGAAAATTATTCCACTCCTTATATGCTAACACGTTGTAGATATTTCTTGGCCTTTATTGTTGCTATTGGTGGTCTTAATCTAATCTCATTTTGAAAACTCCCTCTTTATAATTGGAAACAATATTGAGTATAAAATCCATGGGAATGTAACACATCCTTTGTTATACAAATTGTTTTGTGTCACTAATGAAATAAACCGTCATTTATGTGGTGGCCATTGAGTGAAGTACAACAGAATCCTAAATAAATACTACCAGCTGGAAAGCTACATAAGTATACTATAATATAAACTTGAAAAGTTTAATAAGGCACAGTAGATACAATTCAACCTTAAAGCGCGTGAGCAGTGTATAATCCTTTGGAAAGTTTCGACTTAGTACTTAAAATTACCGTTAAAATATTAAGATAGCCATACGTTTAATTTGGAATATAAACTTTAAAGACATATTTTGAAATGGCACATGGAACAAACTAACCAATGTCATGAAATAAGATGCACAGTGCTAAGTTATTTATTTTGATTTCTTCAGAAATGTTGCTTCTTGTAATTAGAACACTCCTTTTGGAACACTCTTTAGATCGAACTCTGGAAGCTTGTTAAGAAAATATGGCAAAGATAGACGGAGAGACGGGGCGGGGGGGGGGGGGGGGCATTGTGATCTGCTGAGCTCCGCTGACCATCAATATGCCAGGATGAGGTTGGATATCTGTTTCCATAGCAACAGTAGCGTTGCGCTTAGTGGCATTATCGTGGCTGACTGATGCAAAGAAATGGTGCTTAGTGACAAGTCATTATTCGCGCCAGCCATGCTTTAAATGCGCTACATGATGTAAAGTTCCGCTGAAGACATAGGTATTTTCTAGAATTTTCACGGAGAAGGCACTGCAGAATCTGTTGCAATCGATAAATGTCCCCTTTCCCAATTTCACATCTTCACATGTATATTGATAACTGATTATAGTAAAACTATTTAATTCACAGTATTTGTGCTTGCGTTTGCTTACAAAATGTCTTGGTGACAAAAGAATGCAGCAGTTGCAGTTAGCATCAACATATCAAACCATCCCTTCCCAGTGGCACACCTGTGAACGTCAATGCTTCCGGCCACGACACAAACATCGTGCAAATTTCTTCCCCCCCCCCCCCCCGCACTCTTATTTATACTCAAACGCAGCAACTCTGTAATGTTTTGAGTTACTACAGTGAGCTTTGTTCGTTAGTGCATACCTAGATTACCTCATCAGTCATGAGGAGGCATAGGCGTTCTTAAGTGGTTGGCTTCAAGTTAATAACACTCAAAGCTTATGACAGTACAAAGAATGTTAACAGCAGCCAAGATTACTAGCAGCCAAGTAAAGATCTGGTGGGTACTGCCTGCCAACGCCAACAGACTTTAGAAGAGATGCAGATCTTTTGGAACCTGCGACATCTCTGCCTAAAGTCCGTAAGAGTTCAATTTTATTTCCTTACATTGTGGCTTTAAAGCACAGAAATTTTATGCTTTGTAACATTTTGTTTATCTGAACTGTACAACTATGCACCAGTTCTCCTTAAAAATACTTCATTTCACTCATATGCACTCAAATTCCTATTATATATGTAAGTAAATTCATTTAAATTCAGAGGTTAATAATTTGGAGAGCCTTTTATTACCTTAGGATTTCATCTCGCAGGACTTCTTTTACATGCAAGTATAAATCTACTGATATGTCACTGTCGCTTTTAAGCACACTTAAAATAATCGGTCTGGTTCAACTTTGAACCCACGACCAGGGCACTGAAGGCCAGAGTTCAACTAACTGAAACACTAAAACCGATAAAAATAGTTAAAAGAAATTATATAATTCTATGAGGAAAAGCACATAAATTAATTGAGGATTGAAATTAAGTTATCAGCGAAGCTTTCGATTGCATGTTTCTTATTTGCTAAATTGATACATGAGTCGATTTCTACTTTTGGAAGCGGAGTAACATCGAAAATCTGAGTCAATGAAAGATGTAGTTGCGCGACCATCCAATATTAATCGATTCGTATCTAACTTTAGCCAACTAGACACATCAGAATATCTTCCCCTCGTGAAAGGAGCTGGTTTTGCTTTACTGTTGTGTGCACCTTAGTTCCCATGTAAATCTACTTTTAAAATCGACTACACCCGTCTCACGTTCTTCGGACTTTTTCATTGACCATATGACAAAACGGTAAACACGTAGTTTTAATTGTTTTGCAGCTTTCGATAATATAGAGGACGAGAGATCAGTTTTTAGGAAAGTCTTTGCAATCATTTTTATGGGGACAGCAATACACCGTACTTTACATTAATAAGTATTATCTCTTCCAACTTTCGGTCTCCAAATTCTATGTGAGTATGCTTTATTTTATCTCTAACCTTTATACCAATTTTTAGTTAGAACATTTTGTAGGTGCACGTTACATTACAAATGTAATTCCAAATGTCTTCTGGAATGTCTTAAATTAACCTATTTGTCAGAATGTGCGAATAAAGAACATAGGCCCTCTGATTGTGACTTACATGTTAATTCCCAGATATTCAAGTCACTATTAGTTACCGTCAACTATGTAACGGAACTAGATTAATTTTCATTGGAAGAGTTGAAGCCTGTTGCAAGGATTTTGTTTCTGTTTTACATTCTTGAAGACACATACAAATTTTCAATTCAACGTAGGTAATTTACAATTTTATCTACGAAATTTCGAATGGCTAGCGAGAGTCATCAGGTACAAAAGATGTGAAAATGCATATGTATCCTCATTCCCTGATAATATTGAGAAATACTAGTGAGATACCTACAGAAACAAATTGCCACCTATTCAAGACTTATAATAAACGAAAGAAATAATTATAAATAACATCTGAATCAGCATAGACTGTTGCATTGGTGTTTACTATTGAGGCATTACAAAAATTTCATTCAATACTTCCATCTTAAATTCAACATATAGATATTATTTATAAATGCAACTTAACCAAGCAAGATATCTCCACTGTAAAATGTAAGGTTCGCATTCAGGAGGTCTATGTTCCATTCCCGTCCGCAATGCACCCTCGCCTTGAGCTTTTCGTGGCTTTCCCGGGTCAGTAGGCGGATACTGCCTGCTTTTTTTTTTATCTACGACCTTCGCTTTTCTATAATTTCCTTTCTTTCTTTGTTTTTTTCCTTCTCATCCTTTAGGCATGCTTGTAGGTTTCGTGGGTGTGGCACTGTTGAACAGATGGCGCGGATGACTCTTCAAAGGAATGAGTCCAGCCGGAGGGCTGCTTGACCGATGGGTCATTCATTCTTCGCTCTCTGGGCAGCTCCAGCAGTGAGACAGGCCTTCGAGTCTGAAACTTTTAGAGACTTCCGCGCTTCTTTGTGATATACTGGCCTGTGACATATACCCCCTTTGTTTCCTTTACTTTATCGCTTCCTACTGGAAGTAGTAACTGTATGTAAGTCTAGATGTTCCCATCCTTTATATAACCAATACTTAAATGCAACATGGGAGAATGTGCTGAGGTTCCCAGTTAAAATTTAAATGTGTTATGGAAATGTGTTAATCTATTAAGAAAATTAATGGGTTAAAAAATTGCGCGCATTCTTGACACCTGCTCGACAAGCAGCTTCTGCCTGATTAAACGCAAAAGGCAGTTGTGCCGAACCTTGTCTCTTGTGTCGATTCGATAATCCATTTTATTGACCTGAAATAAAAGAAAACTAAAACACTATTTTGAGAAACACACAATTATTTATCGAATAACATAAACCTCTATATATAAACTATAGAGGCGTACAACGTGACATTTTGATCAGCGTTGCGTCAGATTTACTTGTTACTCACTAAGAATAGTTTACTATTCTTTAATCTGTCTATGTGGTACAAAAAATAAGTAAATAAAATAAAATGAGTAAAACTGCAATTAAATGAAAAAGCACCTACTTATTAATATACGAAGGTTTAAAATATGGTCATATTTCTATGAAATATGCCTAATTAGGCCTTCCAATTTTAAATTATTTTAAGTTATTACTAATAACATTTGGTATTAGGTTCGCTGTCCATTACGAGGCTATAAGACTTTCAATGAAGCTTAAAATAGCCTCATAAGTATTATAGTTTTGTTAAGAATTTTACTTTTCTATCTATAATTTGTAGTTCGGATGTGTTACATTATATAACTTTCTCTAGCCAAATCTTTTACATTTATATCCCCTCTACAAACGTTTCTTATTAAAGTTTATTTTTCTACCACTACATCATGTTAATTGAGATAAATATTTACAGAAATAGTTTCATTATAAATGTCATTGTAGGTACAACAAGAACCCACGGAGTTTGAAGCCAGAATCCAAATGTTTAAATATCATGATGCCATAGGCTAGCGATAAAATTACATCTTCTTTCCATTAGATCTCGTGAAACTTCTCAGCGGTGACCACTTCAAAATATACAAACTGTTGACCAATGCGTACAAATATCTGGAATCATGGAAGTGGCTGATAGCATTAAAGTGTTATTAAAATAAACTGTGCACTTTAAAAAAGATATAAATTTCTGTTTAGTGCTCTCACCTCACCGTCATCTGCACTATCACCCTATCATTGGTGGTAATGGACACGCCCTTTGGGTGCCTCCACCTGAGAAATGGGTCCGGTCATCACGTAGTGGGGCGAGGTTACCCCGAAGGCCAAGGTTACCATGTGGGGAGTGTCGGTAACCAACCAACATTTCCGTTTAGAAAGTTTCAGTCACTCTCTTATGGTTTAACAGTAATATAATATTTAATCCCAATGAAAAGATTTCACAAACTAATTGCAGAATATTTAAAATACCTACAGATTTTATTGGTAATATAAACGTTTCATTGGATTGGATTGGACTGTTCGGAGGGGTTTCGCACCTCGACCACACTGGTCTTTTGTATCTATCCCCCAAGTGGGGTACCCCCGGGAGGGAGGATGAGGTAAGATGAGACAGAGGGCGGCCGAACCCAAGGGGCCACAACAGTGCAGAGGGCATGCTCCCTACACTTTACCAAATAGAACCTCCCCGGCTGTCCAGGACAATCTTCATCCTATCTACGCTGGCCCCGAAATAGTCACGAGAGCGGTTCGGAGACCGGAGGCCGCCGCCCAGAGCAAGGAAGAGAGCAGGCAGGCTTGCACAATCCACATCTCACCAGCTACATACCTGAATCGGCCACTAGACTGGCTCGGAGACCGGAGTCCGTCCCGCCGGAGCATATCATCCTGCCATGCACCGCCGAGACTCCGCCGACACGTCTACTCTGAAAGAGACCACCAGATGAGAGATGATATGAAATGGCAATTGAGATGAAATAGAAGGAATGGAAATTCGGGGGATGTAATTAACCTACCCAGCATTCGCCTAGCGACCAGTGAACACCCCGAAAAAATCCATAGTTCAGGTAGGTCGGCTACGGGAATCGAACCCGGACCTCCCGAATGCGGGCCACAGACGAAACCGCCTGAGTCATCCCGCTCGGTTAAATATTTTATACAAATATAAAATTTTAATAAAAATCGTTAGAAGCATTTTCCTTTTTACTAAATAAGTCAGCACTGTCGATGGATACTGTAAATACATTCAATCATATGTTATTGGGTAATTCAATTTTAGAAACTAAACGTTCCAGGCCAAAGTGTAGGGTATCTTCCTCGCTTTTGGTAGTTACGAGAACTGAGAAGAATCTGGAGGAAAAAAAAAATCCTGTCGACTAGCCCCGATGGAAAGCAAATTCCACATTAAGGGTCGTTTGGGATTGGGAGAGGGATATTTTCTTGAACATCTTCGTACCTCACCCTGGAAGGAGCTAAATTCAGATAAAAGGTTTGGTGTTTATCCGAGGGTTTCTTTTTTATATATGCTGTTTACAAACAGTATAAGCAGCCCTTTTTTTTTATGGAGATGTTCAGAAAATTACTGAACATTTATTTCAGGTGAAACCTGGATGTGGAATATTTTGGTGAAATGCGATACTTCTTTATCCCCGATAGGTAGTTAGTGAAACTCTCTTCCAGTTCTAAAATGACTGCTAAAATTGGTTTCTATGATTTTAAATGTCTAATTAAGAACCCCCTAAATGGTATGCACTAGCGTTTGTCCTGTGCATTAGGATACGGGTCAATAACAGCACCATCTCTTGGGAAGACCTCAAACTCCTCTTTCTCTCTCTCTCTCTCTCTCTCTCTCTCTCTCTCTCTCTCTCTCTCTCTCTCTCTCTCTCTCTCTCTCTCTCTCTCTCTCTCTCTCTCTCTCTCTCTCTCTCTCTCTCTAACTCTCTCTCTCTCTCTCTCTCTCTCTCTCTCTCTCTCTCTCTCTCTCTGCACCCTTATTAGAAATACAATCTGCATAACGTGTTTATTACCTTTAATTTCTAAACTACATACATTAACGATCTATATGTTTGCGATACAATTTCTGCTTTCATATTTACAACGTACAATAGAAGCAGCAGATGAATTGAAATGTTTTGAATTCCCTCTCCATTTTTGTGTTGTTTTTTAAATTCCTGGATGCGAAATAGCAATAGAATGCAGTGGTGAAAAGGGGGTCTCATAAATGTGGTGTGTTGTTGTTTTGTTGGCAAAGTAATCGGTGTAGATCTTTGTTCTTGGCTGGAACTGCTCGTTACGCCTGCTACACTCATTCAAACACAAAACATCGTGGTAAACAGAAAGAGCATTGTTCTCACTTTCTCTTTCCCTCCTCATTATTGCTCCATGCGCCTTGCTTCCACTGTTTCATTTTTTCATTTTCATTTTTCTCTGCTCGCTTTTTCATCCCGAATCCAGTCGCCCTCGCTTGTCATGATTACTTTTTATTTTGCCTTACGATTTATCTGTGCACGTGTGTTTTATATGTTTTCGTGCTGTTTGTGATTAATTATTGTCCCTGGGGCTTTGTTCATACTTTTTAGAAATATTCTCTCTGCAGTAGTAGACAATTTGCCAACGTAGGACAGTATATTATTCCCCACAAGTTCATTATTATAGTTTCCAGTTATTTCGATAGAAACAAAGGCATGCAAAGGGCTGTTCTCACTATTCACAGCAGAGCTATGAACCAAAGGTTGTCCTCTATATAACCAACTGGATTCTAGGAAATTGAACCATTCGGAAATGTGTTGTGCTGTATTATAGGACACCAGTCTGTTTTTCAGGTCTAATGCGTATAAAACTATAGCTGAATTAGCTTATTTCACAAGTCACTATAATGTTATTTTCTTTCTTCCCTGGGTTTAGAGCCCAAAGTGGTTTCGTGTCACATTTCTCACTTCAGCTTAATAAGATTTAAAATAGGAAAGATTTTATGTAATTGGTAGAATCTCTCTAATTACTCTTCTACAAATTATTCCTAAAAACTTATTCTGCAGTCTATTCATGTTAATGGAGTTAAACAAAAATGATTCCATTACATATTTCGTTAAAAATCTAAGATTGTCAAGGAAGGCTGTGAAAATCAGATTCTATTAAAAACAGAACTTATTTACAGACTTTGAAATTCTGTACTCTTTGCATGACATTCGAGAAACATTTGGATGATACTCAGCATTTCAAAAAGTGTCAAATATTTGGAACTGAAACCCAATAACGATGAAATGGTTCCTTTAAAATATGTCTGTCTCCAACGTTCTTGCGTTTTATATGATTACGACTAACTCATTGTAGTTTGGGACAGAATATGCTTTTATAATTCTTCCAAGAAGTACAAGGATCAGAAAAATTTGGCGGTATTACATACATAATACCTAGCCTTTTCATGTAATAGTGAAAACATGAAAAAAAAAAAAAATAACTAACTAATCTTTGCCACTACATTTTTTTCCAATGTGTCACTAAATGTCTCAGAAAAAAACATTTGTACATTTTCTTAGGTCCCTAAAAATTGCATAAAAAAGTTCAGCAAGGATAATATCATTATCTAAGCATAAACAGTCGATAAACACTATCTCCATGCACACTTTATATACTTTGCGGCTAATTATAATCACAGACTCATGCCATAGGAATAATGGTTTGGCTCATAAGTCCTGGCGTCATTTTTTATTGGAGTGAAAGTATTCGTTACAAAATAAAATTATTTTGACAATGCATTTTGTGTTATTGATAGAGAATTAAGTGTTCTATAAGATAGCGAATTTTGCTTTTGTATGCCTATATACTGCTTGTTATTTTCAGGTCAATAAAGTGGAGTGTCAAGTTAACAACAAATATCATTTTCGAATAAGTAAATATTAAATCAATATAGCATGAATTCTATGGCTATAGTAGTAACGTGTATGTCACAATTAAACTAACTATACCTAGGATTATGCATGTTTTATAGTAGTAAGTTTTAAAAGTGAGGAAGTGAAGATTTATAACAAACCAGACGTTTCGAGTTTCTTTAAACCCTGAGCACGTCTGTGATTCTTGTTGACAAGATAAAGACATCGGTTCATTTCTGACATATAACAACGAGAGTGCAAATATATTCTTACTGACGATAAGAAAGAACGTCAAAGAAACGATGTTGTTTTGTCAGTCGAAACGTTCTAGAACAAAATAAATCTTACAAGTTTATATGGAAATCTGAATGCTTTTGACAAACGAATCTAAACTAGGTTAGTAGGTAATCAATGAGAGAAACTCAGCACATGGCATTCGTAGTAGGGGTAACATGCGATACACAAAACTCTACGTGCAGCGGGGATGTATATGATATTCAGCGAGTGGAATATTGGGGAAACAAGCAAATGGACCAAACCATACCTACCCTGAGGTGTCAACAGACCTCTACAACGCCGGTTAAGAACAATAACCATGAACGGTTAGTTCCTCTTTCCAGTGCACTCTCCCGACCATCGCATAACCTTGTGAACATGAAAATGATGCTTTATGTTAACGGACTTTTCCTTTTTGAGTTACTTATTCTTATTAAGGCGGCCCGGATTCGATCCAAGGCGACCGCAAAGTGAGATATGTGGTGGACAACATGGCGCTGGGGCGAGGTTTTCCGGGATCTCCGGTTTCCCCCGCCATCTCATTTCACCGATACTTAATCCTCGTCTCATGTATCATCAGTAGCCCGCCTCGGTAGCGTAGATGGTAGCGTGTCTGCCTCACGTTCAAGAGGTCCCGAGTTCGAATTTCGGTCAGGGTGAATTACCTGGATAAGGCTTTTTCCGGGGTTTTCACTTACCCTTCAAGACGAATGTCGAGTAACTCTAAGCTCCATGGACGCTGGATTCATATAGCATTATTTCCCCCAATTCATTCATCGTCCGTAATAAGTCAACAATAAAAAAAAATCATCAGTGTCATCGCTTGCGGTGCCGCATTTAGTAAAATCGGGTGTTAAACACTACACATTTCATTTCGAGTCATTTTGTCACCCTCTCTCTCTCTCTCTCTCTCTCTCTCTCTCTCTCTCTCTCTCGCTCTCTCTCTCACTGACACATACACAGGTGCGTGCGCCTGTCGCGGCAACGGGCATAAAAGTTCAAACAGTTAACAGATGGATAGTGTTTCACGGTAATAAAGAGCTTGCATAAGCAGTTAAAGATAGCGCGAGATAAAGGTCTGCCGAAACAAACAAACTGAGATAAATGGAAATTTCTGGTGAGGTCTTGGTTAATAGAGACATATTCGGTTTCTTTATTTTTCCGGAAGTATCTAGAATTTATCAATGAGGTATTTAAGAAGGCGACGACTCGCCAAGAGGCAGTCGCGAACAGCTGTAAGCAGTAAACAGCTGTAGAGTGTTGTTGTAACGAGAGCTGATGCCATTGTCATCGACCTTGGTAGATTGTGGCGTGTATGTGACGTAATGTTGTTAGATGAGAATTGAGCAGTGTATTTCTACGGAAATAAAGAACATTTAGAATTACGGCAAATTGGACTTTTAACTCTACGAACCTACAAAGTCACAATTGGTGTCAGGAGTGGAATATTACGTCATGGAGGCTGCGTTGGCACAGATTTTAGAGAAGTTGGAGACGGCAAAACAAGGCCCTCGCTGCAAAGTTTGAAGAGCAGTTGACCGGCGTGAGGATTGACGTCATGGATTTGGGCAAGCGGATGGGTCAAGTGGACAAGCGTGTCGAAGACCTGGCGAGCCACGTTAACGAGCTGGAGGGATAGGCCGACAGGAACACAAAGTCCCTAAACGCCATGGTGGAGGACGCCGTCGGCAGGAGGTTAAAGGATTTAAAGGTTGACGTGCCGGGACGCGACACATGTGCGCGCGTCAAACCTCCTAAATACGACGGCGCGACAACTTTCGAAGCCCTCCGCCGTCAGTTCGACACAGTGGCCAAATACAAGAGGTCACCAGAGGCAGAGACCGCACAGCTAATAGCCAGTCTCCAGGGATGTGCCGCAGAAGTCCTGAATGCGGTCCAGACAGCGGCGGCACCAAAGGACATCTGGGAGGCCCTGGAGAATCGTTTTGAAAACCACCGCTTAGCCGCAGCGTACCACAGCCAGCTGAAGGCAAGGACACAACAGCCAGGGGAGACGCTGCAAGAGTTCGCACTGGCAATTGAACAGCTCGCTAGCTAAGCCCTAGTCGACCTCCCACCCGAGTTCGTATTCTGAGAGGCTGACTATACATTTGTTGACGGGGTACTAGACAAGGAGATTCGTCAGCACCTAATGCTCGGCAACTACAAAACCATCCACCAGGCGCTAACGGCAACATTAAGGATGGAGGCTGCCAAGGTGACGGCTACCCGGACATTGCGAACCAGGAGTATCCGCTATAATGGAGACCAAAGACCAGTCGAGGGACGCCGGCGAAGACCAAGTGGCGTGTGTTGCTAGTGTGGCCAGCCGGGACACCTGGAGAGAGACAGCCCACAACAGGAAGAGCAGCCGGTAGAACGAGTAAGGCCCGGCGTGGCGAGTGGCACGTCGGCGTCGACATCACCATCCCCTCGAGTGACACTGCGCGCCGTCAGCCGACGGATGGCAGCCTCATCGCGGACGGTTGGGTGAGAGGGAAGCCGTGCCGTGTACTGGTGGAAACCGGGGCAGCGACCATCATCAGACCTGACGTGGCCAAGGGTTTGCCGACGAGGAAGCTGAGCGACCATACCAGCTTGTGACTGCATCGTGCGACACCTTGCCTGTGCAGAAGGAGGCCCTACTGAAGTTGACCTTGGGACGGAGTGCCATGCATCTGTGGGTGTTCGTCGCGAAGGTGGTTGAGAAGGTGATACTGGGATTGGATGCCCTCAGGAGCCACGAGGCAGGAAGGTCCTGCGGCTCAATGGAGAAGATGTGATACTCCGGTTACCCGAAGAACAACTGGGAATCTGCAGGGTCATCTTGAATGAAGACGTGGTGGTCCCCGCGGGAAGCGAGGGGGTGTTGACGGCGCGACTGGAAGGTCAGCGAACCAAGAACATGAATCTGGACCCGAAGATGCCTGTGCACGGACTATGTATAGCCAGAGCATTTTTGCCGTACTCAGAGGAGGTGCCAGTGAGACTGCTAAATCCAACGGACACCGATCACGACGTTCAGGCCGGGACGGATTTGAGAACGTGCGAGCCCGTGATCAGCGTAACAGCAATCGACAAAACACAGGAGCCGGTGCTGGCGCAACATCTGGGGCCCCGGCTGGAAGGCTTACTGGAGAGGGTGGCCGACCACCTGACCGCAGAACAGCTGGAGAAGGTTCGACAACAGCTGAGACGATCCCAGCGCGTCTTCAGCCAAGGCGACAGCGAATACGGCAGCACGGACCGAGTGCTCCAGCGCATGGACACCGGAGACATCCGGCCTATTCGGCAACCACCTAGACGCGTTCCGCTGGAGAAACAAAGGGCGATACGAGACATGCTGGAGGACATGAGATCCAGGGGAGTGATCGAAGAGTCTAACAGCACTTGGTGTTCCCCTGTAGTTCTGGTGACAAAGAAGAACGGCGAGCTACGCTTTTGCGTGGACTACAGGAAGTTTAACGCTGTCACCCGGAAGGACTGTTTCTTCTTATCCCGGATTGACGACACCCTCGACACGCTAGTTGGTGCACAGACTCTCGACCCTGGACCTGAAGTCGGGTTACTGGCAGGTGGCTCTAGACTCTAGCGACAAGGACAAGACCGCACTCTCGACAGGCCAAGTGCTTTGGCAGTTCACAGTTATGCTCTTTGGCCTCTGCAACGCACCAGCCACATTTCAACTCCTCGTGGAATTAGTAATGAGAAGATTGACATATGACGCATGCCTGCTATACTTGGACGACATCATCAGCGTCGGCAAGACGTTCGAAGACCATCTCGACAACCTAAGTAAGGTGTTAGAAGAAGTGCAGACAACCAACTTGAAGCTGAACGCGAAGAAGTTCCAGCTATTCCGCAATGAAGTTAACTACTTGGGCCACATTGTCTCACCAAACGGAGTGGCCACAGACCCGGAGAAGACCCCGGCTGTGAGAGATTGGCCTCGGCCGAAGGATAAGAAAGAATTGTGCAGTTTCCTGGGGCTGTGCAGTTACTACCGCCGCTTCATAAAGGGGTTCTCCAACATCGCCAAAACCCTCACCTGCCTGACAGGAAAGCATTGACTTTATGTGTGGACGGATGACGCCGAAGGCACTTTCCAGCACCTGAAGAAGACCCTCTGCAGTGCTTCTATTCTGGGATTTCCATAACCAGGCAGCACCTTCATTGTGGACACCGAAACCAGAGACCATTGCTTTGGAGGCGTCCTATCGCAAATTCAGGACGGCCATGAGCGGGTGATAGCCTACTACAGCAAGATGCTATCCAAGGCAGAGAAGAAATACTGCGTCACCCGGTGAGAGTTACTGGCGGTAGTAAAGACACTGAAGCACTTCCACGTGTATCTGTATGGTCAGCCATTCCACCTGAGGCCTGACAATTCCGCCCTCACTTGGCTATTGAGCTTTAGGAACCTGGAAGGCCGGACAGCCCATTGGGTCCAGAGGCTGCAGGAGTACGACTTCACCTCTGAACATCGTCGAGGGAAGAGCCACGGCAACGCAGACACCATGTCCCGAGGTCCCTGCCCAGAGGAGTGCGGCCAATGCACAAGGGTCGAAGAGAAGGAGCGTGCCGCAGCTGTCAGAGTGATCACGGTAGTGCCTTGGAATGGCTGGGATAGCGCAGGCCTGAAGAGGGAGCAGCTGGCGGACGCAGACTTGGGGCCACTCTTGAGGGAAGTGGAGGCAGGGACAGGACCAACCTGGGAGGACATCGTACCGAGGTGCGCCAACTACAAGTCGTACTGGGCCCAGTGGGACTCGCTGAAGATCAGAGAGGGTGAGCTGTTCCGGGCATGCGAATCACCTTATGGGAAGGCGCAAAGATAACAGTTGGTACTTCCCCGAATTAAGGTCCCCGAAGTCTTGGAGGAAATGTACGTCAGTACTTCAGGAAGACAACTGGGAGCAAACCGGACGATCGACAAACTTCGGCAGCTCTACTACTGGCTGAGGTTCCGAGGAGACGCTGAGAGGTGATTCCGTCATGGTCACGTGTGCGCGGCGAGTCGCGGCCCCCAGACTAGGAGCCGGGGTCGCATGTAGCAGTACAAAGTCGGAGTGCCATTCGAAAGGATCGCCTTCGACATAGCTGAACCATTCCTAGTGTCCGACCGAGGCAACAAATACCTGATGGTGGTCGTGGACTACTTCACCAAGTGGTCGGAGGTGTATGCCATCCCGAACCAGGAGGCAAAGACAATCATAGACTGCCTCGTGGACAAGTGTTCTGCCGATTTTCAGTGCCGTTAGAGCTCAACAGCGACCAGGGCACCAATTTTGAATCCAATCTGCTGAAGCAGGTGCTAGAAAGACTTGCGTAAACAAGACCCGCGCAACCCACCTGCACTCGCAGTCCTGGCCAGCCATTAGTGAGACTGGGACGTGAAGGTGTGTTGTTCTTCCTGGCCTACCACTCGTTAACACATGACACCACTGGAATGACACCAGCCAGCTTAATGTTCGGCCGAGAGTTACGCCTCCCCTGTGATCTGGCTTTTGAAAGCCCCCGGACGCAAAGCAGCCAGCAACCGAGTGTGTGGAGAACCTGCTGGACCATCTCCACGACATGCATGAGATGGCTCGTCAGAACATCCAGAAGGCGAGCGACCGCATGAAGACCCGATACGACAGGCAAGCCAACAGCCAAGGTTTCCAGCAAGGTGACCTGGTCTGGTTGTATCGCCCTACTCAGACCAAGGGACACTGCCTGAAACTTCAACAGCCATAGCAAGGACCGTACCTAGTGGTGAAAAGGATAAACGACGTGGTCTACCGTATTCAGAAGGTGCTCCGAGGGAAGATGTTGGTGGTACATCTAGATCGTCTGGCCCACTAGAATGGTGCTGTTCGGGATGACCAGCCTTGAGGAGCGAGCAGTATCGCGCCAACGGGCATAACAGTTTCGGCGCAAATAGATAACAGACGAATAGTGTTTCACGGTAATAAAGAGCTTGCATAAGCTGTTAAAGATAGCGCGACATAAAGGTCTGCCGAAACAAACAAACTGAGATAAATGGAAATTTGTGGTGAGGTCTTGGTTGATAGAGACTATTCGGTTTCTGTATTGTTCCGGAAGTATCTAGAATTTATCAATGTGTTATTTAAGAAGGCGACGACTCGCCAAGAGGCAGTCGCGAACAGCTGTAAGCAGTAAACAGCTGTAAAGTGTTGTTGTAACGAGAGCTGATGCCATTGTCATCGACCTTGGTAGATTGTGGCGTGTATGTGACGTAATGTTGTTAGGTGAGAATTGAACAGTGCATTTCTACGGAAATAAAGAACATTTAGAATTACGGCAAATTGGACTTGTAATTCAACGAACCCATAAAGTGACATTATGTTTATAAGAGCATCTCAGGATTTATATTTTCCGTGACATTTTTATACAGCATTTTCACTAGAATGTCATATACCTGTTCAAGAAGAAAAAAAAACATTAAAGGAAAAGTCTAATAATACATAGAGACAAATATAGACTACTACAGGAATGAGAAAAGCGAAAGATAGTTCTGAAAATTTAATGGAAAACTAGTTTATCCGGTTAAAATAGGTCTGAAAAGGATGCACACTGTTTTTCTCTGTCTTATATGGTATATATTATTAATCCTTCTAATCGGTTGAAATAATGCATACGAAATGATAAATCTTGTTTTTTTTTTTTTTTTGTGATATACTCAATGACAGTGTAAGACTTAAAACGTATCCTCGAATTTCCAGAAAGGAGTGAGGTTAGCTTAGCCTAAGTTTCAGAACCACTACATCGCCTTGAATTTAAATTTTAAGAGCAGGTTGTTGAAATGCAAAGTTTTAAAATAACAACGACTTACTAACGGTGATTCTCTTTGCCCTTCCTTTTTGTGATAAAACTGGAAGGAAGTCAATAATATTGCTTGTTGGAACAGGTAGACGGAAATCTTATTCTGGTGTAGGCTGTTTAATCCTCTTAGCAACTGACATGGAAGGCCAGCAGCGGTGTTTACTTTTGGCTACAGAAAACGATTTTGATAAAATCTCATGCTTCCCGTTGTTCGTTCGACTTGGTATGATATTCGTTGAGGCATCAAAATCCAAATCGCCATTGACTTGTTATATTCCATGGATGATGCTGAGGGAGGGCTGCAAAAGTAGATTTTTCTTTTGGAAGGAGAATGGAAGAAAGATAGGTTTTTCTCGATATCTTCATATCATGTCTGTGAAGTCAGGCTTTGTACTCATCGCCTTTCCACGAGATTACGCTTCAGAAGGTTATACTCCTCTTCCTTTCTTCTTGCCTTCTTTGTTCGGGCTGGTGCTCAGGGCTGGACTGGCCCCAATAGCTGTGGGAAATGTTCTAAGAGGACGTTCTCAAGTGAAAACTTTGTGCCTATCACTCGCGTTAAAATTAGTAAACAATAGTCGCTTATTTGCAAATGTATGATAACTCCCACAAATAAGGATTGTGTAATTTGTTTCAAAGTAGAATTATTCTGATGTAAACGTATGGAGACGAGAAAACAGAGAGACAGAGACACGGAACTCTCTTACGCTGCTGATTGGTGTCTCTCTTTCTCGCCTCCCATATGTTTATAGTGGAATCTCTCTACGTTGAGACGGATTATCTATAACTTATTCACTGACATTTTCTTTTGGGATTTGAGTGGCTGATATTATAAGGACCAGGTAAAATTGAGCATAGTATTTAAAATATTTGCTGGAATTGAAAACCTCAACTTAAGGGTTCAGGAATTTAGTCTTTTTGTACCAAACTCTCAGAAACTCAGATTTTACTGCTTTTTTATTACTGTGCACTGGGAAGCATTTTTCTCTCAAAAGATTCTTTTTAGTTTCTCTAAAACATACCTAACACGCAAAGAAAGTACTGCATTATACGCAGAAGTTCTATACCGAGATCTCACCATAAATACACGTTTTGAAGTCCTCTGAATAAAAAAAAATATTTTTAGGAAAAGCTAGGCAGGAAAGCTGACGTATGTGCATCCGAACAGCATAATTCAGAAATGAAAATTCCGATAAATACCAAACTTGGTATTAAAGTTCAACATCTACTAAATATACTAACAATATCTACATTGCTGCTCAAAATAGTTCCAATGATTTTCTATTAAGATGCGGTATAATACACGTCACCTTACATACGTCTGACTCTTATGCTTGCATTTTGCTGACTGCTGGCTTTCCGCTCTGCTAAACAGAAGCCGCACGAGTTACTGTTCTGCAATGTTCACGGATTCTCATGCTACTGTGCGACTCCTTGAGCGATTAAATCCAAAAATAATTATTATAATTTCTTTAAGATGATATTATTGTATAGACATGACAATATTGCAGAATTTTATGTATCTAGTAAAGCAAATGACATACAAAAAACGCACTGCTCAAATTGCAATGTCCCTTAAAGCACGAAATGTATTACAAAAACTTTTTCTTCTGTACCTGATTATCGACCTGTTTCCTCTAACCACCAACCACATGTGTAATGGCTTCATATATTATTAGTGCTGCTATGATTGAATATTTATTTATTCCTCTTATCAAGTTATTTGGCACTAGTTCACGACATACAGTTTCAAATACAACACGAATTTGCAATTTTATGAAAAGGATGCAGAAAGTAATTTTGATGGTCCGTAGTAAGACAATGAAGACGGATTGGGAGAGTAGTCGAAGATAATGACATTTATAAGCTATATATAATAAAAAGAAATAACATTGACTTCTACGAAGTTATGCATTTACATCAACTACAGCTGTAACTGCGTTCATCTTTAGATATAATCTTATTTAAAAAAAAAATACAATTTTTTGATATACAGGATATACTTATTGTCAGTTTTATAACTAGGCTGACATCGCAGCTGAGATATTCACAGTGGTAAAGCACAACTAGCTCCTATCACGTGATCTTCTCCACGTCGAGTGAGTCAATTTTTGTGATTTTTATAATCTACATTATTATTCGTTTTGGAATTAAAAACTAATAATTAAACCTCATTGATATTTAGATACAAATGGGGCATTAACATTACAGCACTGATATGAACTAGTGTAGATACACTAAAGATTCGTTCCGTTACCACAACCGAAAGATCTCTTAGCCCCAGAGAGCACTGCCCAAAGTAACTATTTAACTTTCAGTTTCTTTTCAACTATCTTCCATTATTTTGTTTTTATTGACATAAGGTAATTTCATTTCCTTCCCCCATTCAATTACGTTTTCCCAGCTTTTAGCTTCGTTACTGCTTATCAAAAATTTACTAGTTGGATTAAACCCAAAATATAAGTTTTGGGTATTCCCGAATCTAAAAAGGCATTTTTAGGAGTACATCTCTGTGTGTTTTTCTCCTGTGTATGTCTTTGTTTATCAACAACATAACGAAAAACGAAACTTCGTCAAATTTCGAGCTCAATATTGTCGCGTATGCTTTGGTGAAGTGAAGGAACTTGATTTATTTTAGGAATGTATTTGAAATTTTAATAGCATGAGGTTTCTTTATACAATTGAAAGTATTAATTTGTGGAAGTAAAGATTTAGAAACCGAATAGCGGAGTATAAGACGACAAACCCGCAATTTGCATATTTTCGGAGCGTTAAACAAGTAAGAATGCCAATCGCAGCAACCTGGTAGTTGTTAATGGAAGATCAGTAGGTCATTGGACTTAAACCAACTTGGCGGATGGAATGTTCCAGAAGCTTTTCTGCTGATCAAAGGGGAAAAAGTCTCTAGGTTCAACGTGTGTTGGCCCCCTTTTTTGGGCTTGGCCTTGTATACTTATAGCGCTGATTATCGAGACGCGCGGGGAGTCTAAAGTGCATTGTTGCAGCCGGAGGCTACGCCAAATCTTCACTTCACCACGCACCGACATCTCCTCGAAGGTAAGCGCGACTGGGTCTTAATGTACTAATGTAGCTATCAACACCAATGCAGCCAAAGTCTCTTCAGGACTTCGGGGTTGACTAGTATTGTAGAAAAAAAATGGTGTTATAGTGAACTGGTATTTCGTAGAAGGTATTTCTATCTATCTGGAACCTGACTATAAATTCCCTTTACCATTTACCTCTATCATCTGACCCCATGTCCTTTCAGCTACGCTCCCAGTTGCAAAGTAGATTGTAAACCCGTACGGTAAACCACCTTTAAGTATACACAACCTTGTAGTCTAAAATCATCCCGGTTCACAATCTATAATGCGACAATATTTAATTTGAGGAAAGTCTAATGATGCCACCATACCTGCATTTTCAAGAAAATCCCCCACCCAATATTCTTTTTTCTAGGTATAAGGAATAATTTTCATTATTTTTTAGTTTCTCAAAAATAGCTTGGACGAATACGAATAAAATACTTAACGAAATTTAAAAAATATCGCATAATTATTCGCGTTATTTTAAAAATCGATCGCCTTAGCGTATTCTATTCTTCTTATACTTATGTAAAATGAAATGTATACATACGCTGGCGGAAAAAATGCAACGTCCTTCAGGACTGTATACATAGGAACATAGCCATAGTATGTAGATATTAAGGAGTTAATAGTAATGGCGAACATAGTTATAATTGTTATCATACGATGCTATCATGATGTACTACCTATAACTTAATTCTTGTTATCTGTTACAGATCCCGGTTCGATTCCCGTGGCCCATCTACCTGAACCCTGGACATTTTCGGGGATTTCCCGGGTCACCGTGTGAATGCTGGGTAGGTTAATTACAACCCCTAAATTTCCTGTACCTCAATTTCATCTCCAATATCATTTCATATAATCTCACATTTGAAAGTTTAGAGCCAGACTGAAAAATCCAATGCCATAGCAGGGATTTGAAACACGGATGTTCTGGTCTCCGTACAGCCGCTCTAAACCATTGAGCTACTATGGCCAACGTGCCAACATGAAATTAAATTCTCCAACTGACTCGTTTTTCTCCCGGTAAACCACTTAGTAGTTCTCATAAACACATGAGACAACTACCTTAATGGCGACTTACTATGCTGTAAGTACTTTAAGGCCCGGGCTTTATAGTTCGGACCACTATTAGGTACAATTAATGGAAATTAATTGTTCTTTCACATTAACCGTGTGTAGGACGCACTATGAAAGGGCAGAGCCAGACTGAAAAATTCAATGCCATAGCCGGGATTTGAACCACGTATATTCTGGTTGCCATCCAGCCGCTCTAAACCATTGAGCTACTATGACCAATGTGCCAACATGACATTAAACTATAAAGAACCAAACTATAAAGCCCAGACCTTAAAGTACTTACAGCATAGTAAGTTGCCATTAAGGTAGTTGTCTCATGTGTTTATGAGAACTCCTATGAGGTTTACCGGGAGAAACACGAGTCACTTGGAGAATTTAATGTCATGTTGGCACGTTGGCATGGATGGAGGGTTTCTCGGTTTTAGTGTATATAGTGAATGGGGCGCATGTTTTTTTAAGGGTCTGCTCCTTGTGTAGCAGGCGTTCTCTGCCACACACATTTGCTGTCCTTGTCCCACTGTGTAAGACAGAACATACCTTCCAGGGACCTTCTTTGCGTTGCTGGACTGTACACTTCTTGCAGTCTTCTGTTTTGAGGCCCATTATTATTTCTTCTTCCCTTTGGAATTCAGGGCTTTCCTCTGAGGTTTCTCTTCTGACATTCGTCCACACTATAAACAACTAATGAACTCCAATATATATATATATATATATATATATATATATATATATATATATATATATTTCTAACTACTTTCCGTACTGGCATAATAAGTAGGGAACTGTTGCATTGTGCCCAAAAATTGGCTACGGATATTTAGCTGGAAATATATATTTTAGGTTTCCTTGAACCCTAGAGAGTATTTTTACTTTTTCCACTATGTAGTTACATCAAATGGAGGAAGTGTTGAAGTCTGCCCTAAAATTCTGGCGATATTTCTTTGGAAAAACAGTTCAATACATCCTGAATCCACAAAAATAAATTGGATGATAACAACAACAACAACAATAATAATAATAATAATAATAACAACAAGAAGAACAAGAACAAAATTCTGTAATTATGACTGCAACCAGTAATGTCACTTTTGAACAGTATAGGTTAAAAACGAAAAGTCTGCTAAATAACCAAGTCATTTAAATATCAAATTTAGTATTTTAAGTTCAGCATCTTTCAACGATACAAAACGATGATTTTTCAACATTTCTATCATTTCTATCCCAAACCATCCTATACATAGACATTTTAAGGAAAGTTTGACCTTAAAAGAAATGGTTTAATTATTTGGATTAAATTGTCATATATTTAGGATATTTCATGCCAAATGATATATATTTAATATTATATAATTTATTATACATATGTGCGTATATATAATAGCTTCTGAGTTTCTTCATTCTGGATTATTTATATAACCAGTAGATAAACCATAACAGCGACAAAATATTACTGCATAAAAAATTTAGATCTCGTTACAGCACACAGTTTCTTCTTCTTCTTCTTCTTCTTCTTCTTCTTCTTCTTCTTCTTCTTCTTCTTCTTCTTCTTCTTCTTCTTCTTCTTCTTCTTCTTCTTCTTCTTCTTCTTCTTCTTCTTCTTCTTCTTCTTCTTCTTCTTCTTCTTCTTCTTCTTCTTCTTCTTCTTCTTCTTCTTCTTCTTCTTCTTCTTCTTCTTCTTCTTCTTCTTCTTCTTCTTCTTCTTCTTCTTCTTCTTCTTCTTCTTCTTCTTCTTCTTCTTCTTCTTCTTCTTCTTCTTCTTCTTCTTCTTCTTCTTCTTCTTCTTCTTCTTCTTCTTCTTCTTCTTCTTCTTCTTCTTCTTCTTCTTCTTCTTCTTCTTCTTCTTCTTCTTCTTCTTCTTCTTCTTCTTCTTCTTCTTCTTCTTCTTCTTCTTCTTCTTCTTCTTCTTCTTCTTCTTCTTCTTCTTCTTCTTCTTCTTCTTCTTCTTCTTCTTCTTCTTCTTCTTCTTCTTCTTCTTCTTCTTCTTCTTCTTCTTCTTCTTCTTCTTCTTCTTCTTCTTCTTCTTCTTCTTCTTCTTCTTCTTCTTCTTCTTCTTCTTCTTCTTCTTCTTCTTCTTCTTCTTCTTCTTCTTCTTCTTCTTCTTCTTCTTCTTCTTCTTCTTCTTCTTCTTCTTCTTCTTCTTCCTCTTCTACTACTACTTCTTCTTTTCCTTCTACTTTACGATTTGTGTTTCAGCTCTTTCCGGCTCCAAATTGCTAACAAAATCTCTTCTGTGGACTACTGGATGCTTAAAATTTAGAGCCTCTTTAGGCATGAAATGCCTCTTTGGCGTTTTATCCAAACGTAATTTACATTTTTATTTATATTTAAGCATACAATTTATCTGAAATA
Source organism: Mantis religiosa (assembly GCA_030765055.1). NCBI lineage: Eukaryota > Metazoa > Arthropoda > Insecta > Mantodea > Mantidae > Mantis > Mantis religiosa. The sequence continues at coordinate 270,674,907 of CM060948.1, forward strand.
TACTTTTGTTGAAGATAATCATTTCTGAGGTATCCCTTCTTAGTCCTTTGAATTCTCAAATATATAGGTACTTCTGCTTTCCTCACATAGGAATTCTTTTTCTTTCTTTCTTTCCTTCGTTTCGTTTTTCTTTCTACCTATCTTTATTTATTTATTTACTTATTTATTTACACCTTTCTTGCTTTCTTTTCTTTTCTTTATTCCTTTTCTTTCCTTTTTGTCTCGAAGAAGAATGGAACACTAAAGCCATCAAATAGTATCAGCTTTTAAAACATTTAGATATGTGTTTCCTTATTTACACAGTTTCTATAAAAAGTATATAATATAGAACCACTTGTGCAAATATTAATTCCGATTTCACTTGAAGTGCATACCTAAAGAAGAAGCTTTTGTAAGAATTATTGTTTGTTGAAATGCGGTTGTAGAAAATTATGTGAGTGTAGCACATTCTTAATTTTTAAATATTTTTTTCAACAATAGGTACAACCAAATTGAAATTAATATTTCATAGAATCTTCTATCGAATTTGTTCAAAATTTTAGCTTTTTTTGTGGTAATTCACTTCCTCCAAGGTTAAGTCATATCGGACGATGGATGAAATGGGTGAAATGCTGTTGAAATGAGTCCGAGGTCCATGGAGCTTAGAGTTAACCGACATTCGTCGTTTAGGATGAGGGAAATCCCCGGAAAAAGCCTTATCCAGGTAACTCACCCTAACCGAGATTCGAACTCGGGACCTCTTGAACGTGAGGCAGACACGCTACCACCTACGCTACCGAGGCGGGCATTTTAGCTTTAGCTGCCATGTGAACATAGTGCATTTATGTTTCATAGGATATGAGAAACTACATTTGAAGACAGTTGCATTATACTGCACGTTGCAAATGTTAAATGTTTGGTAAACCAAACGTAAGACATTTATCTGAGGTTAACGAACCATTTCATGCACAACTTGAAGAATTCTCCGGTGTCTTCTGTAAAATTTTGATATATTAAATGTAGTAGGAACTGCAAAGAAAGGATTCATGATGTCATTTTGACTCTCAGTGGGCCTTCATCTTTTGGTAGGCTGTCCATTCGTATTATGAATACCGACAAGTGGTGTCATGTATATTGGACATTTGGTGATACGATGAGCGAAGGCATTTTCAACGTGCTTGCCTTGTTAGCGTAGCATGTATGCCTCGCGTTCAAGAGGTCCCGTGTTCGAATTTCGGTTAGGGTGAGTTACCTGGATAAGGGTATTTCCGAGGTTTTCCCTTATCCTAAAAGGCGGACCACGTATAACTCTAAGCTCTACGGACCATGTGCTTATTTGAGCATCACTTCATCCATTTCATTCATCGTCCGATATGACTGAACCTTGGACATACGCACACATACACATTTTCACCGACCTTGCTTTAAGTATCGTACTAACTATTATCTAAAAATAATTCATTTATGTTTATGTAGAAGTGGTTTAATGTGACATGTTATATTTAGATTTGGTTATGTGAAATATGTATAAATTACACTCAATTGTTCGAACGTAACGCTAATTTTTGTTACCAACGAACTAATATAAAAATTAGAAAAATCACATAAGTTCACCAAAGTAAACTTTAACTTAAGAAAAAGTACAGTAACGGATTTCGGAAACGGCGAATGCTAGACTTTGACACATGCGGTGTATTTTGATACACTATTTATCGTTTGTGCTTCTTCTTCCTTCCCTCTCACGCGTAAGCACAGGGACGGACGTGCGTATATTCACTCGGTAGCGTAGTGGTAGTATGTCTGCCTCACGTTCAAGAGGTCCCGGGTTTGAATCTGGATAAGGTTTTTTCCGAGATTTTCCCTTATCCTGAAAGACGAATGTCGGGTAACTCTAAGCTCTATGGACTCCGGGCTCACTCGAGCATCATTTCACCAATTCCATTCATCGTCCGATAATACTTAACGTTGGAGGACGTATGGAGGACGTAAATTGCAAAAAAAAAAAAAAAAAAAAAAAAAAAAAACAACCTCAAGCATTTTAATGCTTCTCACATACGGGGGTCGGCTGAGAAGTCCCGGGCCTCACAAAGAGATGGCGCCACTGGGCCTGTTCGATGGTTAGCATCATATAGTTTAATTCTAGACTAGCTTGTGTCCATAGTTACATATGTAAAGCTTGTTTAATTTTTGAGCGACAGTATTTTAAACAATACAATTAAGAAATCAAGGAGGAAATGAACAGTATACTAAAAGGCTCTGCCCCTACATATACAGTGATTAAAAGTTGGGTTGCAGAGCTTATAATGGGACGTACGAGCGCTAGCAATGAACCTCGCTCTGGATGCCCTGTGCAAGACACAACTCCAGAGACAATTGATGAGGTTCATCGTTTAGTACTGGAAGACTGCAGATTAAAGACTTTTTGATATAGCAGAGCCTGTAAACATATCAAAAGAACGTAGAGGTAATATTTTAAGTAATGTATTAAGCTTTCACAAGCTCTGTGCAAGATGGGTGCCTCGTTTATTGACACCTGATCAAAGTTGCAAAGAAAATCTTTGTGGTAAGATTTTGGAGCTTTATCGTAAAAATTCCAGTATATTTTTGAAATGGATTATTACCATGGATGAAACTTGGATGCATCACTGCACTCCAGAAATTAAATCACAATCAAAACAGTGGATTGGGATAGATGAACCGTATCCAAAAGTGGCAAAGTCAATTTTGTGAGCTAACAAGGTTATGGCAAGTGTTTTCTGGGATGCACAGGGAAATATTTTTATTGATTACTTGGAAATGGGTGAAAGCATTACTGGTGACTACTACGTAAGCTTACTGCAACGTCTGAGTGATGAGGTGAAAAGAAACAGACCTCATTTAGCAAAGAAAAAATCCTGTTTCCTCAAGGATTGTAGGCTCCGGCCTATAGTTCACTCATTGCAATGGGAAAAATGGGCCAATTAAAGTTCAAACATCCACCGTATAGTCAGATCTAACATCCAGCGACTACCACCTGTTCCCGAACCTCAAAAAATATCTTGGAGGACAAAGATTTAACAGCAACGAGGAGGTCATTGATGCGGTAAACAACCGTTTTGAGGACCATGAAAAATTGCACTACAGAGATGGTTTAATTAAATTGGAACACAGATATGACAAATGTATCAGCCTTTCTGTAGATTATATTGAGAAATAAAATGTTTTTTTTGTGTAAGGCCCGGGAATTACCAGCCGACCCTCGTAAAATAAAAGTTCTTTTAATAATACCTGAAGCTTTCCTAGTGACGAATACGCTCACTTTCATCTCGGGCAGCCAGCCAGGTGAAAAGATGATTAGATATCAACGTTTCGGGAGTGTACATCTCTCCCATCATCAGGATATGTATAAAATGTTATAACCACAAATGAAATACTGGGTATAACACAACTATAAACAAAGACAAAACACTATCAAAATTCACATTACTGAACAAAAGACTGTTTTCAGTAAATTAAGTGCTAGGTCAGCAGATGGCGTGAGTATAGAAAATTGTGTCAAAGAAACGTAACTACTTAACTTGATTACCAAGTTGTATTGATCTTTGCCTCATAAATCGATGGATTTCCATTTTTAAGGCCGGTTTCCAAGAGGAGCTGAACTGAAATCCAGCATCACGATTAAGCGTGCTCCTTTCACAGGAAATCGCCAAAGCTTCCTTAATTCTCCGCTCCTGTAACTGTTGGATTTTGCCAAGATGGTCGTCTCCCGAAAATTGGCTCTATGGTCGTTATCAAAACAATGCTCTGCCAGCCCAGACTTCTCAGGTTGCATTAAACGAATGCTCCGTTCATGTTCGATTATTCTAGTAGCGATGGTCCTTCCGGTTTGTCCTATATACGGTGTCCCACATTCACAGGGAATGCGGTACACTCCCGAAACTTGGAAGTCCAGTTTGTCTTTCACTGGCCTCAACAGCTGTTTTTCTCTTGCTGTTTTTTCTTCTCAATAAGATGCACTTTCTTGCGCATCTCAACAGCCTTCGACCTCAAATACAATTTACCATGGAAGTGGAGAAGGATAGAACTCTTCCATTGCTAGACATTCTTGTTTCAAAAAACAGCAACGGTACACTGGAGCATGCTGTATATCGCAAACCTACACACACCGATCTCTATCTGAACGCTCATAGTTTCCATCATAAGTCTCAACGACTGGGAGTGCTCAATAAACTGGCCCAAAGAGCTTTGTCTATCTCTAATCCCAGCCACTTAAAACAAGAGTTACAGCACCTGAGACTCACTTTCCATCAAAACGGCTACTCCGAATATGACGTTAAAGTCTCTATCACCAAAGCTAGGAAAGGGAAACCTGTAATACAACAAGCGTCAGATAAGCCTACCGCTACAGCTTGCATCCCGTTTACCGGCAATCTATCCGACAGAATCAGCAGAATTCTCGCTAAATACAACATCAAGAGCATCCACAAGCCATCTCCGAAGATTAAACATCTGTTGAGACCAGTGAAAGACAAACTGGACTTCCAAGTTCCGGGAGTGTACCGCTTTCCCTGTGAATGTGGGACACCGTATGTAGGACAAACCGGAAGGACCATCGCTACTAGAATAATCGGACATGAATGGAGCATTCGTTTAATGCAACCTGAGAAGTCTGGGCTGGCAGAACATTGTTTTGATAACGACCATAGAGCCAATTTTCGAGAGACGACCATCTTGGCAAAATGCAACAGTTACTGCGAGCGGAGAATTAAGGAGGCTTTGGCGATTTCCTCTGAAAGGAGCACGCTTAATCGTGATGCTGGGTTTCAGTTCAGCTCTTCTTGGAAACCCGCCTTAAAATGGAAATCCGTCGAAATAAGAAACAAAGATCAATACAGCTTGATAATCAAGTTAAGTAGTTACGTTTCCTTGACACAATTTTCTATACTCACGCCATCTCCTGACCTGGCATTTAATTTACTGAAACAGTCTTTTGTTCAGTAATGCGAAGTTTGATAGTGTTTTTTCTTTGTTTATAGTTGTGTTATATCCAGTATTTTATTTGAGTTCATAGCATTTTATAAATATCCTGATGATGGGAGAGATGTACACTCCCGAAACGTTGATATCTAATCATCTTTTCACCTGGCTGGCTGCCCGAGATGAAAGTGAAAGTTCCTTTAAGTTCCTACACAGCGTAGCTATGGCTGATGAGTATACTGGTTTCCAAATTATGAAGTTTTTAAAGAATAGTTCTTTATTGTATAGGTATTACACGTCATGATGAAGCTCTCTCTCTCTCTCCTCTTAACTCTCAAAACACACACAAGCTCCTGTTCGCTGTAAGAGCATTAGCACATACCATCGAACAGAGCCTCAGTCCTTTGATTGCAGCGGAGTAGGCTATTACAGTGTATGGTTTACGCAGACCATTTGCCATACCTTTTGTTTAAAAATAGAAATATGCATCCTTATGTTAAAATTGCATGTTACATTCTATATTTTAGTTGAAAGTGGTATTTATTGGTTTGTAGTTTTATCATTGAACCACTTTTGGAAATCGTCAGGTTCTCGTGGTCCAGGCAGAGAAGGAGAAATAAAATCCATGGAAATCTTCCAAGCGAGAAACTTTCACTAGTTCCCGATAGTTAGTTTTCATATCTACCATCAACAGAAGCGGGCCTGTGATGATGTCTCAGTAGGGCGGTCCATAAATTAAATCAGGTACCTGTCACATCCAGGAGAAGAGTACGGTAATGTACGTAGGGGTGTCAAGGTTAGATGCAGTCCTGCACACAGCAACGCTTTATCTGCAGATTGGCTGCGTCCACTGGTAGAACCTTTGTTCTCCTTCAGAATTGCCCCTGGACTAGAAGATACAGATACAGGTTTGATGAATGAAAAGAACATTGCTTCTTAATGCGTCAGCCAAAAATAGAACACTACTTTAGGCATTTATTTAAATAGGGATTATTAAACCTACCCTAACCCTTGTGTTAACGGTTCTAAAACTGTGAAATGTAACCAATTATGCGCTTGTATGCTTCTAAAAGAGGGACATATTTTATGACTTTTTAATCCGAGATGCTGAAACACAAAAGCAGAGTTAAAATAAATGAATAAGAGCATAATGACACTGTATTATGAGGCAAATAATATGGGTAGCTAAGGGTTGAGCAATGAGGTTTCTCTCTTGGTATGCGTGGATATGTATGAGGAAGGATGGTTCTAATGACAGTGGAATGACCGTTTCAAACTGATTTAATGACTGCTTCTTTTTATCATCACATCAAACTCGGAGTTGCCGACCAAGAGTTACCAATATATCACTGTTTAGAGTTACTGTAGGTGGAATGCTTATTACTCGACAATACTTAATTAGTTACGTATGAACCGATGATGTATGATCTTCGTACCGGTTCTGATCTGCCTTCGACCAAGACAGAAGAAGAGGCCTGCCTTAATCGGCTCCACGCCGCGGACTCTCTGTCCTCACAATTTACACAGCTGTGCGTGGGTGTGTAACTTTCACTTCTGGAAGCCCTGTCTTTTCACACAAATATTCCCTTTGTGACTATTTTGTCCACTGTGATTATTAGTCTCAATCATGCCATTATTAAGGGTCCGAAGAATACCTTTTCAAACAGAGTCAAGTGCTATTCCTTAGAATTTTGTTTCTCCCGTGTCTTTTGTTACACGATTCAACTCAACTGCCCCTGCACGTGTTGTAACAAATATACAATACTCCTTTGAAATCCATCACGATCCTTTATACATTGCATCCTTTAATTTCGGCATCAATTAATACCAGTGCTTTGACATGAAACTTGTAGCATATATATACCAGGTGGCCCACACAAGCCATCCTTCGTTTAAGTTAGTTACTCCCGGAAATCTTGGACGCCGAAAGGTTCACCTAAGCATGTCAGTAAAGGGGGCGGCATACCAAGAGAGAAGACCTACAGTTCGGCCGCTCGTTCTCCGGCTCTGTCATTTCTCGAGAGGGGGAAGCAGGTTGTTGCCAGTTCGTTAGTGGGAATTTCAAGCAGAGGAACAATGCGTATTTTAAATATTTCATGCATTTGCATATTTCATGAACCAGTAGCCATATTATCATAATTGCGATAATAATAGGACTTACAAACACTAAAAATCGGAATTCACGCACGCACAAAGTAGCAAAGAAAGTTCACCAACGCAAGCAGCTAAAGTCACGTGGTTCAAACAAATTTAACCTGGCAACACGGTGTTGGGTTCGGAAGCCTTGCCTAGCAGCGACAGTGCTGATTGGCGCTAGCAGACAGTTTTAACTTCGTGTCCACAACACCGGATGTACTGACTCGCAGTACCACCAACAGAAGCAGTTAGTGTACGTGAAATGTGTGAACGAAATATTCGAATAGAGTGGTGTTGTAATGAACATCTTGCATGATAATGAAATTGCAAGTTGTATTTCAATGTTTTAAAGCTAATATAGTCCTATATTTTTATTCTAAAGATAATTTTGAGGATATGTTTTCAGTTTCTCATTATGGTATGTTGGTACTGTTAACCTTCCCCCCCCCCCCCAACTCTTGCAGCCGCAAAACGTCAGAGCTGGAGATACAACGGCCGTACTGTACCTAAAAGTAAGACCATAGCTTGAAAACCAACACCTAACTAATATCCCACAGCTCGTCGTTAGAGCACTTACTCACTGGGGCTAAGTGCCAGGTTGGATTCCTGGGCTCGGGAAAGGTTTCTGTGTAGGAGAGTGAGTGTTTCTCACTAAAAGAATACGCACAAGGACCAAGGCATAGTAATTTTATGTTTAATGCATATTAGCAACTCACAGCTAATTTAAAAGCAACACATAATGCAACAACATGTGCTTCACAATTAGCAATATTAAAGAAAAGGTACTGTACAACACGCTGTACCTGGAAAGATCTCTAGGTTCTTAAACTCATCTCTGTACGTCTAAAAACACCTGTAGAAGGTAGATGTCTCCTTGGAAAACGTTGTGAATACAGTCTTCGGGCTCAGATGCATTGCGATGCGTCTCTCCATAGATCATTATTCATATGTGTACTCTTCGCTTGAGTACATTGCACTTGCTATTTGTTTAACTGAAAGACCTGACTCGACCTACAAACAAATGCCGGCCCTCTTAGTCGTGGTCCTTAGTATATAAATCTCTAGCGTCCACCGCGTAGAGGTTTGTGGGTTCGAGTCCCACCTTGGGCATGGGTGTTTATGTGTATTGTGTATATGAGTATAAACACGTAAAACAACCGGAAACAATAAAAAGCGGTTAAATATGGAAAAGAAAAGTATATATGGGGAGGCCACGTGGCGAGATGACAAGACGACAGGGGGACGTACAAGGCCACCATGTGGGATCCTCGAATAGGAAAACGACTACAAGGAAGCACGAGTCGCAGATGGGCAGACATCTTCAAGGAGCATGCAGGTCAGCAGTGGTCAAGAGTAGCAAGAGAAAGAAGAGATTATAAATCTCTGGAGATGCATCTGTGTAGAGACTAATTGTGAGTAGTGTAAATATAGAAGGATGTGGTCAAATAGTGGATAGTGTAAATACGGAGTAGCAGTGACTAAACAGTTAAAAATGTACATATAGAATAGTAATGCCTAAATAGTGAATAATGCAAATACTTGATAGTAATGACTAAAGAGAGAATAATAAATAACACTAATTACTAGGCAATGACTAAATAGTGCACCGCATAATCAGACAATAGTGACAATAAGCATGTCCAACGTCTAACGTGGAATAGCTCACCACGTTAGAATAGATCCTTTGCCCTTCACGGGTCATTTTAGGCTATTTTCATTCATTTATATAAACAGGCGTCCAGGCCACCTTATCAGAGCAAACCCAGGAGGAAACGTACGCAGATGGCAGCTCCGCCCTGTGAACCTTCTCTTCTACGTGCACTTCTCGTTTGAACAGCAGCGACGAGGTAACCCTTGTTGCACTAACGTATGTTGGAAACATAAAACTACAGAGCACGGCTTGCGTGGGCCATCTGATATATATATATATATATATATATATATATATATATATATATATATATATATATATATATATATATATATATATATTGATATAAAACGTATAATGGTGGCTTACAAATCCTGTTTTCCTTAAAGTGGAGAGACCTAGCTTTTTGGATTTAAAAATAAGCGAATATTTATTTGGATCGTTTTCAGACATTTAAAATAACATACAACTAAAGTAATACTTGGCAATGAGCATTATTGCCGAAAACTTTACGTAAGAATTATTTTCCCATTCGAATTTAAAATATCTACCTGGAATGGGCGAGTCCGGGCGATTCATATCTGTATCCGCCATTGCTCTACATCACGCTCAAACTTGTAATAAACTTGTTTTTAATGTACTGAAACATGCCAAGTGACTCGCTGTGGTGCACTGTCTCTCAGGGCCACAATTGACGTCACCACTATAATATAACCTAACCCTCCATCGAAGCAGTGGTGTAATAATGGATCGTTAGTTTCAAAACGGTGGAAATGCCTCTTTGTTAAGTATGTATTAAGCTAGAAAGGAAATCAAGTGTTTCATCCATTAATACGTACGTATTCAATAAAAGGTTTAAATCTCAACATATTTTATACATCTTAAGAAATTGAAGAAATAAATATTATATAACGTAGTATAAACTCGCAGAAAAAATGAACAAATAATACTGAGCAGTTTTACAGTATCTAAGTAGTATATATCTTGCTTCAGTTGAGTTGTTTGCTTACTCTTGGAGCTAGAATAGGTACTATACCGTCACTTTTGTATTAGTTTATAGTATATATTAAATTAAACAGTGTATTTATTGAAACAATGGCCCTCAGTGTTACTGAAAGGTCGCTAGCTGAGACCGATCAGGATGGTTCGGGCGGAAGCGTCTCTGGCTCCCATTCCGGAGGTTGTGTGTTCGATACCTGTTTCCAAGCTTTCTGGCCCTTAGCTTTTTTCTGATTTTCTCCAGATCGCTAGACCAATGCTATGAAGGATAATTATATCTCCGAAATTTCTTGTCTTCCATTTCTCCTCATTTTACCTTTCATTCCGGTTAGATGTTTCAGAGTTCTAAGTGCTAGCAGGTGTTTTTGGCATGAATGGAGGGTTTTTTTCTCTCCTTAAATCCTCGTCCTCCGAATCGGGGAAATTTTCGGTTCTCAGGTCTTCCAGAAGATGTGAAAGCCCGCAGGTAGAAGGGAAGCCGGTTGAACGAGCGGCCACCGGGGAGTTTCAATGTACAGCTTTTAGTGACTCTGCACTATGTTGTCGTCTCATTACAGTCCGAACCTCTCAGAGTCCTCTCACTGTCCTCTACCTCCCGAGGTGCGCCCTGTCAGACCTGAAAGTCCTCCCATAAGTCAAAGTGCCAAGTGTGCCCCTTTCGAACCTTTCTATACAGACGGATAGACAGCTAGACAAACAGAGAGAGGTAGGTAGTTAGACAGGTAATCAGGTAGGCAGGTAGACATGTATGCAGGTAGGTAGAAATTCTTTTCAAACAGTGTTTTATATAGTTGCAACTTTGTTAGCGCTTATTTGTACCATGTGGCTAATTGCCCCGTCTTTCATGTAAGCAGATATTTCTTCGTTCGTTAAAGCAGTTGCAGAAGGCAATTCCAGTTAAGCGCACGACACTGACGTGAATGAAACTTGTTCTGCTCCGAGCGGCGAGAGGCAATTCCCATACTGGAACTAGCGTGTGTACTCCGTGGTAACAGACAAGGACAGTGTAAACAGCCAGAAAGGTCTTAGAATATTCTCCGTTTGTGTTGCAGTCTTTATTTTCGAGAGAATAAACTTATTTTTAGAATGCAAGTGGTTAAAGAATTTTTATTTGACTTGTTCGTAATTACCCATAGCTATTTTTACTTCCTCTACTACGCGGAGTAGATTACGTATATAAAGTATTACATTCCGCTCAAAAATTCGAATAAACGATAGGTGATAAAGAAGTCAAGTGTACCTACGTAACATATTATATGTTTTTATAAATAACTTCTGTTTTAAGCTTCTTATTCACTTAGAAGCTAACTCTTCAAAATTAGAAAAAATTTGGCATTGAAATTAGGATTACTAATAGGAGATTCGGCACTGAGACCAGTCTTGATCTATTGTATCTATGCCCCCAAGTGGAGGATCCCCGGGAGGAAGGACGAGGTGAGAGGAGTCTGAGGGCGGCTGTCCCAAGGAGCCACGACAGTGCAGAGGGCAGTTCCTAAATTTTACTTAGATGCAAGCCTTTCCCGGTAGGCCAGGACAACGGACATTCCTCGCCTCCTGTTTGGCACAGTATAGAAAGTCCGCGGGTAATGAGACGGAGGGGGTTGGAGAAGGTTCATACACTCTCCGTCGACAGGTTTATGACACTCCATGTCAGTACAGTTACAGATTATTCAAAAACAATCTGACAGCTACTTTTGTGAATAAATCTTCTCGGTATTTAGTGTACTGAGTGAATGAAGAGCATGCTTTTTAACGGTTCTGCTGCTTGTGTACCATGCGTTCTCTGTCGCACGCATTCGCTGTCCTAGTCCCACTGTGTAAGGGTGGCACATTCCTCTCAGGGACTTACTTTGCGTTGGTGGACAGTGTTTTAGTTTGGAAGCTGTCCCAGCAGCCGGTGTGGAGACTGGCAACCGACCTACAGGAGGTGGAACTGTTTCACTCAGAGCATGTAATCCTGACATGCACCACCAACACACCCGCCGACATTTTCTAACCCGAAAGAGACCACCAGATTTGAGATGATATGATAATGGAGATGAAAGGTTGGGACAGGAAATTCGGGGCATGTAATTAACCCACCCAACATTCACCTGGCGACCCGAGAAAAACCCCCGAAAAGCCCATGGGTCAGGTAGTCGGCCACGGGAATGGAATCCGGTCCTCCCGAATGCGGGCCACAGACGAAGCCTTCCCGCTCGGTAAATTTTGGCATACTGCATAGGAATGCTCTGGAAACTTGGTATGTTAGGGGTGGACACAGTACCTTCTTTTGCAGCGTACTGCTACAGATAGCACGACCTGGCTTTCCTAGTACTATAGAAGAGTATCAAAACCCCAGAATTATTAAAATCACAATAAAACTTATGCGAATTTTGTTCCCTTTAACTCTTTCTAAAGTCTTATACGAGGGCTGTTCAATAAAGAATGATCATAATTTTTTTACGGTCAGAATTTTTCGGATTAAAATTGAATCTTATTATATTTTGTTACCTTAATGTGAAACAAACACGCCGTAGTGGTTTCATTGTTGGTACTCCTGGTTGCCACCTGTGAGAACCAGGCAACTTCAGACATGTTCAGTATCGCCTACCGCTGTAATGGAGGTAATAAACAGTTAAAGTTTATGTTAGAGGAAGATCCTTAGCTTCTTTCAAACATCATCACTGCTGATGAAAGTTGGCTACATCATTTTGATCCTGAGAGCAAACAGCAAAGCTCAATGTGGAAATCTCCTTCATCACCAACCCCCCAAAAAGGCAAAAGTGGTTCCTTCTGCTGGGAAAGTTATGGTCATCTCATTCTTTGATATTCATGGAATGGTTTATCAGCAAGTTGTACCTGCACACACATCAGTAATTGAACAAAATTAAGGGATGTCCTGAAAACATTGCAAGTCCATATCAGGCGCAAAAGACCACATATCCTTGAAGCAGGCTGGATGCTGCACCACGATAATACTCGGCCGCATATTGCCAATGCTGTTGCTGAATATCTTGTAAAATTCAACGTGAAGTGCATCCCTCGCCCTCCATATAGTCCTGATTTAGCCATATATGACTTTTTTCTATTCCCTAACTTGAAGAAACGCCTTCGTGGGAGGCATTATCCATGATCAGAGGTAATGGTGAAGGCTGCGGAGGCGATTTTGAAGGATCTCTCAAAAAATGGTTTCCAGCATGTCTTTGAAGACTGGCGCAAACGCTGGGACAAGTGCATCGCATTCAGGGGAGACTATTTTGAGAAGGACCATCAAAATTATGAGGATGAGTAAAGGTACATTGTCAAAAAAAGAAATTGTGATTATTCTTTATTGAACCTATTCTAAGGAGCTCTTTCAGTATAGGCTGTCTGACTCATAGTAAAATATACCTTCGATAAATAATTGCGAAATTAATTCGACATAAAATAAGACAGCATTAAAGCAAGCCTACATCCTCTACCTGAGGCGAGGAGAAAATAAAATATACTTGTATAATGAATTCAAGAAAATGAAGCAAGTGAAGTGGTAGAAAAGTTAAATTATTAAAACTAAGACAGTCGCTGCAATGGAAAAGGGATGATTTTCTTTTTATTGTGTCAATTGTATAAACTCCCTTCAACTTCTGTTATCGTGTCGGGAACTTATTGGTCGTAGGTTTCTTGTTGGTTTTATCGTATTAGCAGGCTGAGATTTGTCTAGTATTATCACCAGAAGGAAGGGAAATTAAGATTGTGCTACAACTGGACTTCACGCTATGACGTCGGAGGCTACACCCCTGGCCCCACTCCTCGCACAGTCTGTACGCACTTTCAGTTGCACCTTGTCCTGCTGTCAAGTGCAGGTTCTGTCTCAAATGCTAGTTCTTATGTAATTGTTTTGAAATTTTAACCATGTACTTGGAATGTTATCTCATAATTGGGGACGCCTTTTGAAGTATTTACAGCAACTCCGTTTGACCCGATATGACTGGTGTACCCCACACATTCTTCTCGAACCGAACTTTGTGATCACTCCGTCTGCCAGACATCGGTTTTGTGTGCTCATACAGTGTATTATGTACTGCAATATTCGGAGTATGTAAATCCTTTTGAATATGTGAGTTATCTGAAAACAGAGCATGCTAAGCTCTTTGGAGTTAGAAAATCTGCCAAGTTTTATAAGGCATTTCAATTCTTTTTTGAACGAAGGTAATTGTTTCTGTCGCTATTTAGTGTTTAGTAATTTTGTTTCATTGTCAAACAAAATTGTTCTCTCATTTGTTCTTGTCCAAAATGTAAATATCAGAATGTGAAATAAATGTAAATATCAGGATGTGAAATAAATGTTTAAAAAAAAGTAGAACGCTTATTGTAAATAGTGCAAATACTCTATCAGGTATTATTATTTATGCAAAATAGTTACATAAGATGTCTTACAGTGAAATTATTTAAGTTTATGTGAACACATGTATCCTGAGTTTAGCTGAAGGTTGTGCTAAGGCATTCAAATTACAATTTTTCCCATTGTTGTCAATTTAAACAAAAACAATAACGTTTTTTCTTTGTTTTATCGTACAGTTAATAAAAAAACAATGGTTTTACTTACACTAAAAGTAATGCAGTGGTAGATGGGGTTGATTCACATATTTAAAATATCGTTTTTAGAAACTGTTCTACATTTTATGTGAAATACTAGTGAAAAATTGGAGAAAAAGGGCATTATTTGAAATATGTGAGCATTTTGTGAACCAAATTCCTTAATATATATTCTAGCATTTTCTTATTGCGCGGACGTCGTGATTTAGGTATACCTATTGTAGTTGTACGTACTTGTTAGCGTAGCCAAAGAATGCGACATAGTACAATAGCAACTGAAAATAAACAGGTAAATCTTAGAGGATTGTATCAATAAAGATACGAGTTATACTGTTGAAAACATAACGCGCGTATTAGGGAGTATAAATGCATTATATATTAAATCGATAATTGTGTTCATATTTTACCAACATTGTATTGTAAATATTATATAATTCAAAAAGGTATTGCATACATTGTGTAGTATAATTACATTGTTTGCATCGTATAGGTATATTGCGTAGGGTAATCGGAAATATGTAAATATGAGGTGTTGTCTATTCCGTAATCGATAGCATTGTCATGCTTCAGTTGTTTATTCACTCGACTGTACACATGAACGTGCTTGCTTTCATATCGACACCACATTTTACATTTTATGCGACGGATCTATTTACTTGTACACAACTTGAAGCAGACTGCTTCAGAAATCCGCATCCTACTTATTATTATTAAAATACACTCGCAGTTACTTCCATATCATCTGAAATAATGAGGGTAAGGAATGGCTCTAATTGAAGAAATGTTGCTGGGTTTCGTAGGAATCGAAACTGGGACTGCGGATTAAGATAGCCAGTCGACTACAGTGGCACTCTAGAGGGGATTTTGTTTCACCTCACTTTAAGAATCTAGATTCGGATCTCGTTATTCTGACTGAAGTTGAGTTTGGTATTCTCTCTCAGAGCTTTAGTACCTCACGTCTACGTGTTCAACTACAGGCTCAAATGTTACCTGCCCCATTAAAATAAGTTAAAAGGTAGAAGAGATAAAAGGAAGAAGCAAGAGCACAACAAAAGGGGAGGGCATCTGTAAAAGTGATCACTTTACGTATGTACCGCAGGCAGGCAAATGGCACAATCCGCCTCTGCCACTCCTCCTACTCACGTCTCCCTTTGTTTGCTGGCCGCTTCCAGAAGGCGTTTCTTGTCCCTTGGATAACAAGCCTCCCCGATCACAAAGTCATCTCATATTTTTCTCTCTTTCTCTCTATTTCTCCTTGACCCTCCCACACTCGTTCCGCCCGCTGCACATCGATGGTACTGACCTGACTGGCTTCATGAAAGGGAATGGGCACGTCCAAATGCTCACGTCTTTAATGTTCCGGTTTCTTCGGGTAAAACCCCTTCCACTCTTGCGATAAATAATTATTATAAACTTAACTTGTGAAAGTGATAACTGTTGTAAAACCGTGGTGTACCCATATCTCGCAAATGTCTTGCTTTCTATGGTTTAATCTAGATATATGTACCTATATTCTGCAATTATTTACCTACCAAAACTTTCTTTTTATATCTACCTCCTATTAATAATTATTCAGCATAATTTTTTTCGTTTTCGTTTCGGTGAGAATATTACGTATACGCCAGCCTTGACGTTGCTAACTAAGGCGATTTAGAAGCTTTTGTACAACTACTACGTCGAGAAAAGGGATTAAGCGAATAAAAACAAACCTTTTGGATATAATCAGTACAATCGTTACATTTTCCTGGAGTAAATTTTTGTTAAACTACTAGATAGGTATATAGGTATAAAAAGTATTAGGAGTTTAGGTTACTTAAATTTAGAAACACAACATTTTATTGATGTACCTATCATGTATCATATATCAGAAGCCTGTAAAACTGAAAAAAAAACATACAACCATTGTTAAGGATTTCTTCATGTTATTTATTTATTTATTATCCAATTTTGTGATTCCTATTTTACCCAAAGGTCTATTAGGAATATAGTTCGCAAATTATAAAATGAATACAGTAAAATTACAAAACATAACCAAATATAATATCAAGTTGACAAACAGTAAACATCAAAATCAATCCATTAACTTAAGGAATATTTTGTTCAAGAAAGCCATAAAATATTGTTAAGTTTTGTAGTTCATCAAAATATGTGTAAGTGGTTTTGAAAAAGTGTAACCTAAGGATTGAAGCAATAATTCAAGTTCATATCTTTCAAAACAGAAATATGGGCAATCAAATAATTTCAATTACTTGACATTAATGTCAAATGGCTGGAGAGGATCTATGCTAACATAGTAGAACATAAGATGTCGCATGGGGCAGAGATATGGGGAGTGGATGAAGCATGGGAAGAGGTGGACGTTATTAACAGATCCTTCTGTAAATATATTTTGGGCTTACCGGTAGCTTCACCCAATGGGGCAGCACAATTAGAGTTGGGAAGACATTCAACAAGGGTTAAAATTGTCTCAAGGGTATTGAAATATCTATATAGAGTTGTTAATTTGGAGGGAAGCAATATTATCAAGAAATGTTTTCTTTTGCAGATGAGAAGCAAATGGGGAGACTCTTGGGTGCAAAAAGTAAGGGAACTAATGGAACAGATAGGTATGGGACATATATTTGGAGAAACGAGGAGTATTATTATAGGGGCTTTTGGGAAGAGGTAGAATTAAGGCTGGAAGATTTGGATAGTCAAGTTATATTTACCAGTGTAAAGGAGAAAAGATCATTTAGGACATATAGGGAAATAAAGACAGTGTGGGGGAGGGAGAAGTACATAGATGTGTGTAATAAGTCAGGGCGAGAAGGATTTGCCTGGGCAAAGACAGGAGTTTGAAATTTGAAAGCATTAGATATGAAAAGGATACAGGGAAGTGCCCAATGTGCGGAGAAGAGGATACAGATTGGCATAGTAGGTATACTTTATTGCAAACAGACAAAGTTATGGAGATAACAAATTTGGCAACAAAAGTGGGGCAGTTTTAGGGATGGGGGAGGTATTAATTATAAAGAAAATGTTATTGGTAAAAGGAGAAAAGAATGTAAGAAATATAGGTGAACATCTGTGGAAAGTTAGAGAGAAATGGTTAAGATTGATGAAGAATAACTACCAATTAAGGGCTGGAAAACTAGAACGAGGGATACAAGGGAGAGGAGGGTCATCAATACACGGAAATTCAGGGGTTATGTGTATTGTGACCGAGACTTGGGACAAGCAGGTAGGAAGGGTACGTTAAATGTGAATAAGTCATTTTATTATTGTGTGAAAGAAATGTTACAAATGTAAATGTATCAATGAAATTGTATGTAGAAGAAAGATGAGAAATAAATGCAAATACAAAATAATTTCAATTTCCTCATGTTGAGAGTGATTTGGGTTATAATAATCACTGGAAAATCTCTCCTTTGGAATTCATTCGACTTTCATTACTGAATTGTGTTGATAACAGAAAAATCAACAATAGGTATTTCATCCCATGAAATATAATAAATTTAGTGAAATTATGTACAGTTGAGGAGGGAAGATGTTTTCAATGTTAGAAATGTGTCGAGACAAAGCTTTCGCACTTTTCACAGTACAAAACAGAGGCGTTCCCTTCACGTCACCCACAAAGTATCCGGTTTTCCACTTCACGCGTCGCTAGCCATCTCTTCAACACCCCAGCTAAAGACATATGTGACCAT
Organism: Mantis religiosa; assembly: GCA_030765055.1. Lineage (NCBI taxonomy): Eukaryota > Metazoa > Arthropoda > Insecta > Mantodea > Mantidae > Mantis > Mantis religiosa. The sequence continues at coordinate 270,692,871 of CM060948.1, forward strand.
CTTGCTTATAACGTACCTATACACTGTCTCATACCAGAATGATCATGTTGTAAACAAATGGGAGAGGTCAAAGAGAGAGAGAGAGAGAGAGAGAGAGAGAGAGAGAGAGAGAGAGAGAGAGAGAGAGAGAGAGAGATACTTAACGGAACGCTCTTGGGCTGTTGTTGCTTGGTGAAGAGAAATGCATGGTGTTTATAGAGGTAGTTCCTACCAATCAGCGGTCTAAGAGCATTTCGTTAAAATGTTCCTTTGCTTCCTCTCATACGTCTGCAACGACATCATTCTTGTTTGAGACAGATTATATCTGCATTTTCATGTCTTCGTCTTTGTAACATTCACAAATTTCGAAACCACTGCACGTAATATGCATTTAACTTTTTCTATGCAGTTAAGGAAACTGAAACAGATGTAACAGATTTAACAGCACTTACACTTACGCCTCTTTTTTGTGGTGGCAATCAGTGATTCTCGTATCCGCTTTATGTACAAGAATAATAGTAACGAAAATTCGGTAATAAGTGTCCATCGTCGAAATTCTGTACCTATATAGCACATCAGAGGTATTACATTAATGTAGTTATATGTGTCGAAAATATTTCATAGAACTTGTTTGCGCCGTTTTGAAACATTCCTCCCTTTTGGCTAAATTATATAAGTGTCATAGGCTGGCCCCGTAGCTCAGTCGGTAGAGCACCTGCTTGCAGTGCTAGGGTTCCCGGGTTCGATTCCCGGCGGTGGGTCGGGGATTTTTCTCCGACCCAGAGTCTGGAAGTATGAATGAGCGTGTGAATGTGCGCGTGATCTAATGATTAAAAACCAAAGATAACGAGCTAACACCTTCAGTATGTTCCAAAGGAGAACGGCCGCCGATATGACCATAGCAGTTAAAGGCGGGGTATAAATGGAACTGGAAACTATATCTATAATTATGTGCAGAGGCTCTACTCCCATTAGTCCTGGACCCGTAGGACCAAGGAACCGGGGCTCTTTCCATAGGGCAATACCTGATTTCTTAAAAAGCCCCCCCCCCCGTTGAGCACAACGTCAAGACGGGATGGAAGTGGATACGCCACTTACGCGTGTCAACCCCGCAGGGAAAACTACCGGGTGGGGCCGCTTGGTGATATAGCACACCTTCTACTAGCTCTGCAGGCTAGCCCGGGACTTATTAGGCAACCCTCTACCCCCTGCGGGTGGTCGTAGCCTGGTCAGAGCTACCCAATTCCCCGTGGGTGTCGGGAACAAACGAGTCCAACCCAATCCGAACAACTCCCCGACAGGAAGGGCTTGGCAGTTCGGCCCGAGGTTCCTCTAGTAACGTCAGAGGTCCGCAGCGCCCGCACCACGGACATACCTATACCTACCTTATATCAGTGGAAGCACATCTGGAGAAAACGATTACAATGACGAAGTAATGTGTGTATTTCTCCTTTGACGCCGTCTGCAGCTTTGTTCTCCGATGAATCTGCTGTTAGGTGCTCCAGGATTGAATTGTGATCTCTATCTTAGGGTATACCTACGTAAACGGGTCGGAGATAAACAGCACCAGTTAAATTCACTGATCAATTTAATGGTGCCTAATAATAATCTATTTGCATTCAGTTGCTGACTATTTGAAGTTGAAGAACTAAACTATGAATTTTATCATTCAAATTTTTTTTTAGGTTCTGACTTAAATTCATTTACTTTTTATTTAAAGTTAATTTTAAACATTAAATATTTAAATACATAGATCATTCAGTAATTAGTGGCAGTATTTGAATTTACAGCAAATAAAACTATTTTTGAGCAGTCACTTATTTCAGTGCTTAGAAGTAGTCTGCTCCAGCATAATGAACTCGCCTCCACACATCAGAGCCGACGGATGCCATCCACAGCATCTTGTCCTAATATTCGAACAGAGTGCTCTACTGCTGCTATAATTGCCTGTCTGGTTCTAAAGCGAACTCATTTATGTGGTAATTTCATTTTCGTCAAAAGGTCGAAATTTCATGGGCTCATACCTGGGGCTAAGGAGGATGCTCCAGAATTTCCAAGTTCCATCTGCGAAGAAAATTAACAACAGGGGCAGACGTGTGAAAGCGAGAACCATCATGTAGCACACTGGGATGAAAATTCAGGAGATCTGGAACGTTTACGACGCACAGTTGGTCAGAAATGGTGTCCCATAAAGTGACTGTAATATGCACCATTCACCCCTTTCCTTGATAAGAACACCGTCAAAATCATAAGAAATAATTAAGTTGACTTTAAGTGAATCCTGTTCTTGTCGATACTTTTTGGCCGTGGTGAATCAATGTGCCGCCACTCGTTTGATTGTCTCCTTAAGTTTGGCTGTTAGCATCGTTCCAGGTTTCATCTGTTGTTATGATACGCCTAAGAAACGCTCTTCTTAACGTTCATAGCGTAATCTTGCAAATTAAAGGTTCCCTGGTGGTGACTCATAGGTCTGTACAACTCATGCGCAGTTTTTAAATATTGCTGTTGCCGATAATGGATCACAGTAAACATTTCCGAAAGTCTGTAAACCATGAAGATAAAGATGCAAATTTCAGCAATTCACACTATTTTAGTAGATAGGTGACTTAAATCGTGCCTACCTATCAGTCCCCAACAACATTCTTAGAAAATGTTTGCGACATTTTAAAGCTGCTAACTCTTACCTGAAACATAATATTTACTCTGACTTGCTCAATTCTAAGAAATTAATTTCCTTTCTAATGTTCATAAATGGACTACGTAAATCTCTGCAGCTTCCTGAACCTTGAAAAACTGATTTCCAGGTATATCTTGAGCTAATAGAGTTCTTTGCGGGATTCCTTTAACTAATTGCTTTTCCTCAACTCCTAAATTGCCTTGCTAATGATAAGAGGACGTATGGACTTGTTATAACAAACGGAAATTATTTATTACAATTATGTGTATATTTTCCAATAATTTCCTAATCATAATATCGTAAATCTTACGTATTAATAATTCCTGAATCAAGTTTTGGATAGTCTGCGGTGTTTCCTCTTTAGCTGATGGATAGAGAAGATAAAAGCGAAAGAGACAGAAAAAGTAACAATAGGTAATGACACAAAAGTAAAATTTGCAGAAACAAAAGCCGAAAGAGAAATATGGAAAATCAAAGTAAAAAAGGCACTGAAAATTGCAAAGCAGTGCGGGTTAGAATGAAAGAAAGGAACAAAGAATAAAAGGATGAAAAATGAGTTAGGAATAGTATGTAGAAGAGTAAACAAAGGACAAGGAAAGCGTGACAATGTGGAAGCGGGCTAGGTCAATTTCCAACTTAATCCCGTGCGGCGCTCCGATACGGGATCACATTTTCCACGAACGAGGGAAGAGAAGTGGACGCGGGAAATATATTGGGATGTCGAGTGACCCCCAGAAGAAGATGAAGAAGAGGAGCAACCATTTTTCAGCCGTCGTTATTGGTTTCCTGCCTGTGGGGATGGAGAGGGAAGGGACGCAGGATAATCGACACCGCCACAGCACCAAAGATGACAGAGGGACATTTTCTTGCCTCCATTACTCTGCGAATTTTATTCCTTTCACTCAGACTTTTTCCACTTTTCCTTTTGCTTTCCATTTTCCCTTTGTAGATGGAAAATTTTGAAAGCTATTGTAATGATTTATTTCAGAAAGCACGTTCACCGGTTTATTACTTTGACTTACCAGGCAGTGGTGTTTAAAATATACTTAACTCTCAGTAATTTGACTTTTTTTTAAATCATTGTGTTTTAAATTTCTTTCTTACTCTAAGGAACTCTCTTGTTCTCTGAACTGAAACAGAAAAAGAATGTCGCCCACTATGTGCTAGGCCTAAAGTTCTGTTTTCCTGTATTCGAATCTCGGTGGAAAGTTGGATTTATTTTTTACATAGGGTTATTCTTATTTTTCTTAGAGTTAAAAATATTGAAAATATGATACGATGAATATGCCTAACACATAATGTTTATGCCCGCCTCGGTAGCGTAGTTGACAGCGTGTCTGTCTCAGTTCAAGAGGTCCCAAGTTCGAATCTCGGTCAGGGTGAGTTACCTGGATAAATCGTTTTCCAGGGTTTTCCCTAATCCCTGAAAGACGAATGTCAGTTAACTCTAATCTCTAAAGACCCTGGACTCATTTGAGCATCATTTCACCAATTCCATTCATCGTCCGATATGACTTAACGTTGGAGGACGTAAAATTACACACACAAAAAAGTTTATAACAGCAAAAAAGAAAAAAAAAAAAAGAAAAAAGAAAACTTGGCTTCTAAAACCAGAGATTTAGCTGCAGGGGGATGTTTCTTCAATCCAGGATATCTCGTCAGTAGGTACCTACCTACGTTTCTAAGTCATATGATTCAATAATAACTTCAAGAGCTACTCATAGAAAATGCAAGAAGGACATACTTTTTTATTAATTGTACCTATATCTTAAACGTATACTATTTTAATAAGTCATTTATGCCGGTTTTGAAAAAATGGAAATGGGCGAAATTATTTCTATGTAAAATTGCGGAAGATTCTTCTTGGACATCACTTAAACAGACGTTCGATGTCAGATTATTGATTGAAAAAAGCCTTCCTATATACCGGCGCCGTCCTTAGTTTATGTGGCGATGTAAACAAAGCGGGTAAATGTATTACTCGCCGACGACTGTGATTGGAGGGAATATAAGCGCTATTTCATTCCCACATGGCAGACATCTGCGCTGTCAACGAACTTTAATGCAAAGTTATGCTTTGCCGTTTTCGATGTTTTGAGTAGCTTTAAGGGTAGCACTTTTACGTAAGTCTAATTGCAAGGATGTGTGTACTGTGTAATATATTTGTCCTTTTGTGAGCTAAAAGGTGACTGAATGCTTACAACAATTACATATTTCATTTCTTCACATAGCCTCACCTCAGTTATATATTAAAAGTTAAGGTAAGGGTATTTCTGCGGAATAGCGTTGCTGACTAACTACATGTAGCCACTTTGGCAATGATTTCAGGGTTCTACTGGCATGCAACTGAAAAAAAAAAAATTACGTACCTACTTAATTGGAATCTCACAATGGTCGAATTGCTTAAATGACTTCCATTTCCAAATTTCCCTTCTATAATTCCTTCGCCACAACAGTATGTCTACAAGCTCAACAATTATATTTTTTCCGTTTCTTTTCACAAATCTTAAACGTACGTCGCGAAGAATGGTGTGAAAGCTCGTTTTTCAAAGCTCGGCTAATCGGGATCATTGTTTACTGCTTGAAGCACTTTTGTAATTGCGGCGGCTCGTTTCTTTCAAAGAACCTATGAACCTTGCGACGAATAGCACTTTTAACAAATTCAGCACATTCACCTTCAACAAATGGCTTCTTTCTTTTCCGATGTTTCCCATAGGTAAGTGGAAAGCTCCACAACTTCACTGCGAGCGTCATTAATACTTGAAGCTGAAACACCGGTATATTCTGCTGACAAATTAATGTCTTCCATTGTTAAAGTCGGGTATTTTTCACACAACTTGCAAAACACGTTCTATAATTTGTTTCTTCACCACTTTTTAACGGTTTCACTCTTGATGTTTACATATTGCACGGAAGCAGCCATATTGTAGAACTGATTTTCTCCCTTCTGCTTTTAAACCGCGCAAGCGCAGCATGCACTCTGATTAATAAATACAAATTGCGCTTACTGTATCAAATAAAATACTAATTAATTACTGTTTGTTGCATTTGTACCCAATAATGTGAAGTTTTTTATTTATATTTATTTTTGCATTAGATGTAAAGTCTTTAAAAATGATATGTGAAATCGGTATAGTTTTCATCCGCAGAACGTTGCAAGGTTAAACAGCCAAAGATCTCGCACACGTACACGTGCTTTGGTTTACATCGTCCCATAAACTAAAGACGGCGCCGGTATAGATTGATTGTAGGTAAACAAACAGGCGAGTAGTTTCAATGTTTTTTCCTTCATGTCTCATTAGTAACCCTTTCTCCTTACTGTGTCTACTTCATGTCAGTGATAGCAACCCCACTCGGCTTCGCTAAACGAACCTCTAACAAATATTAAGTTTTTTTTTGAGTGAGAAAAAAGAAGTTCGGTTATTGGTTTCAGCATAACCCTTTGTAAGAAGTGTTCCCAAAGCTCTCCATACGGCCAATGACCTCCAGGAGAATCTCGTGCCATCAAACGATGACTGGACCCATTCATTTGCCTGGGACACTCCGTTGGTTGCGTAACGCCGGTAACACGATGGGACCTACAGCCCACTTCCGAACTTGGGGGAAGCAATGGAAAAGGCATTCAGAGATGGCACTATTATGTGTTTCAAATGGGAAGGTGTTTGTCCTTGAGCGCAGCTAGGGGAGCAACCAATCGGAGCCCTGCGGTGTTGTCGTATTACTTTCCCCCTAAGTGGTGTTTGGCGAGCGCCAAACTAATCAGTTTAATAAACACTATTCGCGCTAAGACAAAATTTCAGATTTTGCCAAAAGTGATCCACGAGGAAGGAGGGAGTAATGTATTTAACATAACCGTAAAAACCCATATTTTTAGCTCAAATAGTTTTCCTAATACAAATAAATAAAGTAGATACCATTATATTATAACAACGCATTGCGACGTAATCACTGTAATGAACATCATTATTGGTTGGCATGTATGCGTCAACGTATATTTGAAATAACTCAGAACTGGAACGTAAACATTAGACAAGACGTGATAAAAAGAATATGTGCTTTGAATAATCCAAGGTGTTTGTTAAATTCGATGAGAGGAAACAATACACTTCCTGCTGGTCTAGCAGAACGTGTCTGGTCACATTATATCTCTGTTTATGAATGGTTCGTAATCTCTATTTACTCTAGAGAGTTCAAAGCAGTACTATTCAGTTACTCTTCTATGAAAAAGTGTATCATCTGGATCAATGAGACGTGATCCACCTCTCCCCTACCCTTACTACTGCTACAATAATCCAATACAGTTAATGAGAGCTCAAATTATGTTGCAAACAGAAATAGTATTTTTAAACTGACTGACGTTGAACGACTTATTCACAAAGCAATTGACAAGGAACACAAAAAGATCGGGAAAACCGCGTGAGACATCAGATAAACTACAAGAAGACGACTTTTGTAAAGAAATAGCACGTAACGAGATTTTGGAACCTATCATCATAAGTTTGCAGTACTAAGACGATGAAGACAATGACAATGACGAATTATCTCTTAACGTAAGTAACATTCACAGCTATACGGATACACTACTGGTATTTTCGTTTGATTAGAAAAATAAGTAATTCATAAAGTATAATTAATTTTAAACTAAATATTTAAAATACTTGCGTAATATTTGAATATTTATGTTGCAATTGTGATTTCAACAAATGCATTATTATAAAACTTTGGAAAATTCAGTTTGCGTTCCCTTACGCCTAGCGCCACGAACACTCGCAGGTTTGCGAGAGAGAGAGAGAGAGAGAGAGAGAGAGAGAGAGAGAGAGAGAGAGAGAGAGAGAGAGAGAGGGGGGGGGGAGTATGAAAAGAGTGGGGATAACGAATTGGCAACGGTGAAGGCTCTAACGCCTCTGATTCGCTAGAGGCGAGTACTCTTCCCATTTTAAATACATAATAAGTGTTATGAAGTATGAAACGACACTTCTATTTGTTTTAAATATTTCAATAGAAATGCATCAAAATGTGTTTTACTTATTTAATCACCTATCTTACATTTAAATAACGGATAAAAAACATTAGAGTAATTTGGACTGTTAAATAGGTACTTATTTGAAACAACTTTCTATAAAATAACGCTTAAGGTTTGTAACACTATGACCTGACTTGGTATACTATTGCGATATAGCTTAAAATGCTTATGTATCACTTTTAAGGCTCATATGAATCATAACAGTATACTGTTACAATGGTAATTATTTGGAGCTGGTTTGCAACATATAAAATTCTCATAAAATAAATGTGGATAACTAGGTCATTCTTCAAATGTCTATTTGAATTACTATGAAGCTGATACAACAAACATTGTAAGAATTTTAGTTAATTGATGGAAATTAATCATTTCTCCATACTAGCCATATATAGGCTAAGGTTTTTGATGGATAGAGTCAACATGAAAAATTCAATGCCATGGCCGGGATTTGAACCACGGATCTCCTGGTTTCCGTCCAGTCGCTCTTAACGTTTGAGCTACCATAGCCAACGTGCCGTCCTGATATTAAATTCTCCATTTGACTCATATATTTCCCCGGTAGACCACAAGGGGCTCTCGCATCCGAGATACACCGTTTGTGGCGACTTGAGTTCCAGGCTTCATCATTTAACTCTTAATATTTTAGTTAATTGATGGAATTTAATCATTTCTCCACACAATAATAAAAGTTAAATGATGAAGCCTGGAACTCAAGTACTTACGATAGTAAGTCGCCACAAACGGTGTATCTCGGATGCGAGAGCCCCTTGTGGTCTACTGGGGAAATATATGAGTCAAATGGAGACTTTAATGGCACGTTGGCCATGGTAGCTCAAACGTTAAGAGCGACTGGACGGAAGCCAGGAGATCAATGGTTCAAATTCCGGCTATGGCATTGAATTTTTCGTGTGGACTCTATCCATTGTGAGAATTGTTTGTTCAGGGATGAGTAGAGTCCAAAATATCTAAGTACTTATTTTTTTTTTTACTTTCTCTTAGTAGTACCTATATTCCAGCCAGAAATTCAATAACAAGATTTTATTATATCTACCTATATGTATGTATGTATGTATGTATGTATGTATGTATGTATGTATGTATGTATGTATGTATGTATGTATGTATGTATGTATGTATGTATGTATGTATGTATGTATGTATGTATGTATGTATGTATGTATGTATGTGTGTGTGTTAGTGTATGTATGTATGTATGTATGTATGTATGTATGTATGTATGTATGTATGTATGTATGTATGTATGTATGTATGTATGTATGTATGTATGTATGTATGTATGTATGTATGTATGTATGTATGTATGTATGTATGTATGTATGTATGTATGTATGTATGTATGTATGTATGTATGTATGTATGTATGTATGTATGTATGTATGTATGTATGTATGTATGTATGTATGTATGTATGTATGTATGTATGTATGTATGTATGTATGTATGTATGTATGTATGTATGTATGTATGTATGTATGTATGTATGTATGTATGTATGTATGTATGTATGTATGTATGTATGTATGTATGTATGTATGTATGTATGTATGTATGTATGTATGTATGTATGTATGTATGTATGTATGTATGTATGTATGTATGTATGTATGTATGTATGTGTGTGTGTGTTAGTGTATGTATGTATGTATGTATGTATGTATGTATGTATGTATGTATGTATGTATGTATGTATGTATGTATGTATGTATGTATGTATGTATGTATGTATGTATGTATGTATGTATGTATGTATGTATGTATGTATGTATGTATGTATGTATGTATGTATGTATGTATGTATGTATGTATGTATGTATGTATGTATGTATGTATGTATGTATGTATGTATGTATGTATGTATGTATGTATGTATGTATGTATGTATGTATGTATGTATGTATGTATGTATGTATGTATGTATGTATGTATGTATGTATGTATGTGTTAGGGACCGTGTATCCATTTGTTTCTAAATAGCAAACTTGGTCTCTATTGTTAATCCATCCCATTTGCCCGCCTCGGTAGCGTAGATGGTAGCGTGTCTGCCTTTCGTCCAAGGGGTCCCAAGTTCGAATCTCGGTCAGGGTTAATTTACTTAGATACTGTTTTTTCCGGGGGTTTCCCTTATCCTTAAAGACGAATGTCGGGTAGCTCAAAGCTCCAATGACCCCATACTCATTTGAGCATCATTTCACCAATTTCATTCATCGTCCCATATGACTTAACGTTGGAGGACGTAAATAAAAAAAAAGTCCATCTCATACGAGGTCTATAAATCTCTCCTTTTGAACATTCATTATTTTCTTTGTCATTCTATTATTATGACACTTACATTTCATTATATTTTGTGTTATCTTATTGTTAACTAAAACAACTTCAGAATTCAGTTGTGTAGTTTCAAATATGCATGGTTCAAAAGGATCATCAGGTTAGTACTTAGGTGCTTTTCTACTAGCGAGATGCCTCTAGTGGCCCTTGTTTGGGAGGTCGTGGGTTCGACTCCCATGGTCGACCTTCCTGAACTATGGGTTTCTTCAAGGGTTTTCCCCGGTTGGTAGGCGAATGTTTGTTTACTTTATATGAGTTAGTCAGAGGAGAAACCTCTTAAGACCGTCACATCATATCCGGAAATCGAACTCCAGATACTGAAAACGAGAGCCTGGAACGTAACCCTGGGCTCTACTTTCAGGTATTTATATACGAGATACTTTTCGTTATAGCTTTATCATAAGAATACTTAAACGTTTTAGTGCGGCTTTCTTGTGCTAATGTACTTAATATTTATCTAATTTAATTTAAAATAAATTCGCTCCTAATGACGAAAGAGCTGCTATTCGCAGCTGATTACATCTTGGTTTTGACTGTACCCATAACACCCATCTTGAGAGTCTAACACGGGTCAAAAGATGCGACGAAGAGAGTTTTCAAATTTAAAGGACTGAGTCAAATCAGTACTACGTGTGTACGACCCTTTGAGAGAGCGCACTTTTAAATAAACCTCCCCTAACGCACTGACGAAGCTAATATATCCAACTACTCACGTGATGGACGCCACGTGCTTAGACCAGAAGGGTTGCAACACGAGATCACCGCAGATTATCTCAAGTGTGGTTTTAAAAAAACGACTTAAGAGTAATGAGCACACGTGGACGCTTTGTCCAAACTTTCAGTTGAAAGATACCAGCTTCGTTATCCACAAAACCGTTTTCCTTTCAGCTATTTTTAAGTGCGCCAGCTCAACATGGAAACTAGGCATTTCAAAGTCGCTGCTATTCTGCTAGCTGAATATATACACAAATAGGTAAAATTTAGAAATATACAAAATATTCCATAGAATGCTTCTAAAACTTTCAAAGTTATGGGTACCAGTCTATTTACTTAATCGTTAGTGAAATCTTAATCCCTCTTCTAATAATATTGAATTGCTAATTGTACTCCTTTTTAAAATCAGACTGACCAGTTATTATGTGGTTTACCTACTCCACATGGAGAAGATATTCTGATGTTTCCGACTAGCAAACTGAGATGTGAATCGATATGCACTGCTACCCTACATCCCCCATCTGGTAGGAATCGATTTATAGCTAACTTTAGGAGCTGGTAACGCTTTCCTACTATGAAAACCTTAGTCAGGATGTCAGTCTAATTATAAATAAATTTGACAGTATAATTCGTATCCTTGACAAATTCCTGGCTTTCGGTAAGTCCTACAAAAACAATTACATTTACAAACAATTACAAATGCACGTTATTTCTTACACGAAGTAAAGAAACATGGCACGATAGCACGTGCTTTAGCGGTAGTGATGACATATTTGTTTATATGACTTTTATCACTGACCTTGTTTTGAACTGGATTGGTCATATATCGCTATTCGAAGGTGTTTTGTGCCAAGTACGAGAGCTAAATTATTTTATTGATCGTTTATTGCGCGTGTACTTATTATACCTATGTATAATGGCAGAGTCTACCGCCAGCTTTTCGCTGAAGCATCGCAAGGGAAATCCTTTACAAAGCGGCGAAAAAAGAATTGTGTTGCATGTGTTTAATGCACTCACAGAGAAGAATCCGTCTTTGTCAGTGAGAGAAGCCGAACAGCTGTGCTCTGAACTTACAGGTGTGAGTGTTAGATGCGTAGGAACATCGCGACATGAAATTGAGACAACAGGAAAATTTATCACTCCAGGGGCGATATTGTTGTGTGGCGAAGACGTTAAGGACAATCAGACTGTACCGGGATACAAATCGCAAAATATACTACCTTGACGAGACTTGGGTGAATGAAGGACACACGACAAGTATGACACGACTTTTAAGACTGAAAAACAAGCATTTTTGCAAGGTATGTGTGCTGGTTTTAAAAAATCCCAGTGGCAAAGGCCAAAGGCCTTTCGTTATAAACTTGTTTCAGTTTCAACTTGCTCAGTTTCATTATAAAATTGTATTTTTGCAAGCCTTCATATTCTTAGTTATATGATTTTATCTGTCTTCCTGGCAATTATTATGACGTCTACTGCAGATTTAAATGTGACTAGAAGGCACCGCCTATGGCTTATGGCGCGAAAACATTAGCCAATTAGGGTGAGGGGGAAGATAGTAGCACGCGGAGTTATACATGTCATCGTGCCAAGGATATGAAACAGAGATTAGGTATAATCAGACCGAATATGCTTGGGGGGGGGGGGGCGAAAGGGCATGCACACACTCAGCACTGCGAAAGGTAAACACAGAAGAGTGTCTGCAATACGGAACGATAGTGTAAGCAGTAGTTTGTGACTTTCAGAAGCACAACAAACACATAGCAAAACAGCAACAGAGGAAAGTTTCAACATCTAGAGAATTACAGATAAATTACGTACAACTCACTAATTGTCCGCCTCTGTAGCGTAGATGTTAGCATGTCTGCCTCACGTTCAAGAGGTCCCGAGTTCGAATCTCGGTCAGGGTGGGTTACCTGGATAAGGTTTTTCCGGGGTTTTCCCTTATCCTGAAAGACGAATGTCGGGTAACTCTAAGCTCCATGGACCCCGGACACATTTGAGCATCATTTCACCCATCTCATTCACCGTACGATATGACTTAACGTTGGAGGACGTAAAATTACAAAAAAAAAAAAAAAAAAAACGCACTAATTATATATAAAAGTAGTGACGGAAATCTGAAGTTCTGTAGTCAGCTAAAATACCTAATTGTTGTCTAAAATTTAGGATAGGTGAACAATGACGCTACGCTGCTACATCACCTACATAACTGTTTATTTGGAAACTGTTCCCCCCGCACTTGTATGCATTTATTCCTCGCCATTAACTGCAATGGTGATATCGGCGGCCGCTCTCCTTTGGAAGATATCTCCTATTGGTGATGGTGTTACCTCGTAGACGTTGGGTTGCTGGTACTTTAGATTTTTAGTCATTAGAATACGCACATATTCTCAATCTCATTCATACTTCCAGACTCTGGGGAAGATGGATAAAATCTATGTTGGAGAAAAATCCCAGTCCAAGAGGGAATTGAAACCGTGACCTGTCGCTCGGCAGGCAGGTGTTCTACCGAATGAGCCACTTGTAAGTTATCCTTGAAGATGGATGACATAGCTGAAATAAATAAGGAAAATTTTATTTTTTAATGAAAATTATCGTTAGTGCATTGAACTTTAGTTAAGTAATATTGCCTCAGGCGGAGTATTCCCGTTACTGAAAGCCTGCCATAGTATTACTGCTTTCAGATGCAGTAGCACAACCATTTATATTGTATTAAGAACGTGCGAATGAGATATGGAAGTAAATGTGGCATTGAAGACAAGGAGAATATTTTGAAAACCACAACTAAAGGAACAATCTTTAGCTGAAATCCCTGATCGTTTCAAAACAGCGGCAGAAGGGAAGACTTGATCTTTTGTGTATGTGTGTGTTTTCTTTTCTTTCTTCCAGGGGAGTCAGAGCAAGGTGGATGTCGTATGTGAGTGTTCAGTAGTGGGAGGAAAACGAGACGTAACAACATTCCCCCCACTGCTTGTCTGTTGGGCGGAGCTTCTCCTTGCGGTTGGCTGCACATTGGTGACGAGTCTAGCCCCGCCCACCTCATGTCTAGAGAGAGGAGGTTACCTAACAGATAGGAGACTGTTCGCCCACGTTATATTCCGCACCTACCTTCTTCTTGTAACTCACATTTTTTTTAGGTGCAACGCCTTGAAGAGCCCAAGTTTACAAGCTTTTAATTCCGAATATAATCTTGCGTATTATTTTTCTATCCTGTGTCAAAAGAAATGTTAAAGAATTAGAGGTCAAAGACGAAAACGAATCTAGAATTAATATCTTTGGAAATTCTTTCGATTCTGATTAGACCACATGTACAGAATTATCATAAAAACACAATTTTTATGCTTTCTCATTATTGATGATAATGGTGGGGGTGGTAAGGGTGATGATGATGATGAGATGATGATGATGAATATGATGATGATGATGATGATGATGATGATGATGATGATGATGATGATGATGATACGCACTAGATAAAACAACGGAAAAAGTTCCTTTCAAAATCATATCAAAATTGTCAAGGAAAGCGTAACCATTTCTTTGGTGAGAACCAGTTTTTCTAGCGAAAAAAAAAAAAAAAATCGGTTAAATTCAAACTTGGTATTTAAAATGTGCATCTTCGAAGAATGGCTTTCAAAAATGTTCAAGAAAATCCCCCACTTCAAACAGCTATCCATTACTGGAAAACTATCTGAAAATTTCGATTTCCTTAAAAAATACCTAAGAAATACGTACCTACCTTGTGTCTAATAATTTTGAATTTTCTGGTGATAACTTCTAAAGTCCTCTTCATTCTGGGTGAAATTTGCATTATCTGGTAAATTATAGGATACCTACAGAAAACATCATACTACGCCAAATATAGATAAATCTCATTTAAACGCACAATTTGTCATTTTTTGTGTGGAGTTAACCGTTTCCGAAGCCTACCTTATTAATTGATTTCAATTGTTTCAAAATGTACCATTCTCAAATAGGAAATCATTATTGTTTTCTCCTCTGCTTCTTTCTTTCTTTCTTTCTTTCATTCTTTCTTTCTTTCTTTCTCTTTCTTTCTTTCTTTCTTTCTTTCTTTCTTTCTTTCTTTCTTTCTTTCTTTCTTTCTTTCTTTCTTTCTTTCTTTCTTTCTTTCTTTCTTTCTTTCTTTCTTTCTTTCTTTCTTTCTTTCTTTCTTTCTTTCTTTCTTTCTTTCTTTCTTTCTTTCTTTCTTTCTTTCTTTCTTTCTTTCTTTCTTTCTTTCTTTCTTTCTTTCTTTCTTTCTTTCTTTCTTTCTTTCTTTCTTTCTTTCTTTCTTTCTTTCTTTCTTTCTTTCTTTCTTTCTTTCTTTCTTTCTTTCTTTCTTTCTTTCTTTCTTTCTTTCTTTCTTTCTTTCTTTCTTTCTTTCTTTCTTTCTTTCTTTCTTTCTTTCTTTCTTTCTTTCTTTCTTTCTTTCTTTCTTTCTTTCTTTCTTTCTTTCTTTCTTTCTTTCTTTCTCCCTTTCTTTCTTTCTTTCTTTCTTTCTTTCTTTCTTTCTTTCTTTCTTTCTTTCTTTCTTTCTTTCTTTCTTCTTTCTTTCTTTCTTTCTTTCTTTCTTTCTTTCTTTCTTTCTCTCTTTCTTTCTTTCTTTCTTTCTTTCTTTCTTTCTTTCTTTCTTTCTTTCTTCCTTCCTTCCTTTCTTTCTTTCTTTCTTTCTTTCTTTCTTTCTTTCTTTCTTTCTTTCTTGCTTTCCTTGTTTCTCTCTTTCTTTCATTGTTTCTGTCTGTCTTTCTTTCTTTTTCTTTCGTTCTTTCTTTCTCTCTCTACTATTTCTTTCTCTCTTTCATTCATTGTTTCTTTGTTTCTCTCTCCCTCTTTCTTTCATTGTTTCTTTCTCTCTCTTTCCTTCTTTCTTTCTTTCTTTCTTTCTTTCTTTCTTTCTTTCTTTCTTTCTTTCTTTCTTTCTTTCTTTCTTTCTCTCTCTCTTTATTTCTCTTTCTTTCTCTCTTTCTTTCTTTTTCTCTCTCTTTCTTACCTTCTCTCTCTTTCCTTCATTGTTTATTTCTTTCTTATTTCTTTCCTTCTTACCTTCCTTCCTTCGTTTTTCTCTTTCTTTCTTTCTTTCCCTGATTCAGAGCTACAAAGAGAAAGGAATTTCAAACCCACCTCATAGCGAACAACTCTTAAAAGATTTAACCATCGCTTAAGCCCACTGCATTCGCTTTCTTCAGACAAGGAAACAACATCAAATCTTTTTTACAAAGTAAGTTTATTTCGATTAACATGAATTACATAAATTAATAAACTCTTGTAAGAATAATGGGTGAATAATCGGTAGAAAGTGCAATGTGAATGGAATTCATAAGATCGTTTTAGGGTAAGTGCAATGTTTTCTTTATTAGGTATTTTAAAGACATAATGTATAGGAACAGAGGTACTTACATTCAGTGTTAGTTTAGAAACGTTATGAGAGTGTTATACCTACCCAATCTCTGCCTTCAATGTTAGGTCCATTTGAGAATTAGGGATGGTTTGAGATAAAAAACTAGTGATTCAGTTTTAATGACTAGCTACGTATGTACCTATCCTATCTGCTTTAATATGAATTATCAGTAAATTCTAATTATTTTGAAATTTTCCCCTTTTTCTTTGTTCACTGCAAACGTTCTTAAAGTTATACATCTGTTAAATTTAAAATATGTAAAACCACTGAACTATTTCCCAATTAATTATTAAAGAAGGTTACTTGACAATTCTTTGTGGACTTCTGCCTCTTATAGTTATTTTCTTACTACCTTTCGTTCTGTGTAGGTAGTAACCATCTACCTGTTTATTGTCAAAATATCGCTCATGATACATTTTTTTTAAAAATATTTTAACAAACGTTTCTTTTTATGTATTGGATGTATTGAATATATAAATAGTTATCATACCTATGTGTATGCATAGGTAAGTGTCGTTTTGATTGGGTAACTCTCTACTATTCCACCAAGAATTTAAAATATACCTACCGGCCTAGAAGATTGAAAGAAAAGCAGTAATGTTGCATGAAAATTCAAATTAGTAACAAAGAACATCTTTGAAATGGGAAGTGGCACCGAAACTTCAATTTGATATGAAATTTACTTATCTGTATTTTAATGAGACCTTATGGCTTAACAGTAATTTAAAATTACACTCTTTCATTTGGAATGAAGAGTATCTACTTGATAGTTATCGTTGTCATTCATAGGCAGATATGGGTATCTTTAAAAATATGATGCTTATTTCCATGAAAATTGTTAGTGCCATTTCTGAGAAAGTAAAAATAATTCCAAATTTTCCATATAAAAGGTTGCTCAGGTGGGTTAATTTTCTTTCAAATCTTGTTGTCGTAACTTTGGAATATAATCGTTCAATGCAAAAACTGATACATTTATCCAACATTTCGTGTCTGAGTTACGCTATTCACGTACAATCTCTCTCTCTCTCTCTCTCTCTCTCTCTCTCTCTCTCTCTCTCTCTCTGAGACACACACATATACTCATACACACTGTACCGCCTGCGGTGCCGTATGTAGTAAAAGCGGGCGTTAAACACTACATATTTCATTTCATACACACCGTGTGCTCCAACACAGACCTTTAATTGTTTTTCTCATTCTGAGCTTAATTTACAATACTTCTTTTACTTAACTACCAGAGATAAGTGGTAACAAAGATAAAAATAGTAAATAACTATATTGTGTAACACGCTTCTGGAAATTGTGAATACTTTTTGACACAAGAAGAATACAAACTACATTTTCAGTATCATAAAATACGCTGAATGAGATTGTGATATATCGAGAATTAAAGTTAAAGACATATATCCTTTTCAGAAAACGCTAGACTATCAAACACATTCCTTATAGCTCCATTCTTGTGAGAGGAACACAGAAGAACAATGAGTAGATGTATTTATGACATCATCATGAGCTGCCGTGTCCTACTGGTACCCCGTTCCCCTCCAGAGAGCACAACACCCCACAGAGGCTTACACCACGGTGAGTGGCTAGTCACGTCTGGCCTCTAATCATTTCACAGCCGTTCCTACTATTGGTAAACACTGACCTGCTCTGGCAACACTCAGGTCACACATTGCTACATCGTAATATGCATTTGAAACTTCATTTATACATAAACTTATTTTGTTTATGCTATCATTGGACCAAAGCCGTGTGTCGTCTTTCTTCTGCTGTTATTACCACATAAAAATAAAAATAATTGAACAGAATGTTCAAAAGTAAAATGAATGTGGTGGAATTAAAAGGAAGGGGAAGGGTGCCAATACGAATTCGAATTAAAGGGAAACGAAACATCAACAAACACGCAATATATTACAATGCCAATAATGTATCTACTTTTTTCTCTGCTTTAGATGGAAGGTTTGTGGGCACTGTGAAGTAACTGTAGTATTCTAAAAGTAGACGTAGTCACGTTTCTCTAACCCTAGAGGTGACACTCCCTGGAGGGTTATGTTATGCGCCACACAGCACTATGTGAAGGGTATAGTAGCAATCAGGCGCTTTACCGTTCTACAATATTGGAAAACTAAGCTTTTACAAACAGAGTACATTCTTTCCCACGTAAGTTGTTGCCTGTAAACAAAACTAGAGTGATATTAGATTCTTCTAGCTAACATACTTCCTGCATGATTATGAAAAGTTAATTGAGTTTGTAGATACACACGGTCTTTTGAATAAAAGAACTCATATGAATTGAAACGTTCTATGGATACAGAAATGTATTTGTCTAGTAACATTTATCATATACATTATAAAAATATCTAGAGTAGTATATCTGCTAATTTAAAAAGTTTTAAATATGAGCCTTTATTTATTTATTTACACATTATTATGTTTTCAGAAACGTTTTTCCAATTAAATTGAAACTTAAATTTTCGGAATTTTTCTCTTTGACTTTAATATGCAGTGTATAAAAAGGAAAAGAAATATAAACATATATGAATGAGTAATGTCTGACAAGAATAAGTACCATTTTAGGTTTTCGATTTATCGTATGTGTAAGTTAGAGCATTATAATAGAAAATAGTTAAAACTTGCTTTTTTTATAATTCTTACGAACAATTTCATTTTAGTTAACAAATCAAGTAAATAACAAATCAAGTAAATTTAAATTAAATTTAGTAAGTGACAAATATTGATACTTAGCATTAAATTTTTGCAATAATAATGTTAATAATAGTAGTAATAATTTTTCTTACTATTTGGAATATAAAGGATTTGATTATTGAAGAATTTGGTAGTGTAACAATTCTCAAGTTACAGCCGAGTAATGTTAACTAATTTTAGAAGTCTAAAATGTAATTACACTTATTTCAAACCAGGCATTTTCTAACCTGCTATTAAAAGGCCAACCGATGGAAGGTCAATTTGCCATTCTGTTTGGAACTGATTTACCTGGTCTGTATTTAGGCATCAAGAAACAGACTAGGAGAGTGTGATAACAGTAATACCTTCTGCTCAATTACCTGCCAGTACAGCTGTTCCAAGTGAACCGTAATGAATCCAACTGTTCACTGCCGTTGGTCTGGCGTTGTCCCCGTTTTCAGCCTGCTTATATGGCGTATCTAATAATACATACACAGGGAAAGTTAATCTGTATTAAACCTCATACATACTGAGATTATTAATAAACAGCATGATATTCAGAGCATTTTGCTTTTCAGAAGTGCAATAAGCGACAACGGGTAATTAACATGGCTTCCCCAGTAACGAAATATTGTTTGCCTACTCAAAAATAACTATAAGTTTATAGCAACAGGGAAGTCTTATTATATTTACATGACCTCTTATTTTCTTCTCCCTCTCCCTCTCCCTCTCCCCCTCCCTCTCCCTCTCCCCCTCCCTCTCCCTCTCCCCCTCCCTCTCCCTCTCCCCCTCCCCCCTTCTGTACCAATTATAATTTATTTTTACGTAAAAATAAACTGTTCTTATGCAAACTTGCATAAATAAGTGAATAACGACTGAACTTAAATAAGTTTACAAAGTATTGAACAACTGAAATGAGTAATTCTAAATAAAGTGAACCTCACAGCCTATTCAAAGAAAACTCCATGTACTTTTTAGTTATATAAATGTCTTAAGTACATCCTATTTTAATCAAAATCGTAGAACTAATTTCGAGAAATTAAAACAATTTGAAAGGTATTGCATGTAAAGTGTTGATTGGGGTAAAGGAATATTGGGTGACTCGTCATTTCTTCCTCTACTTGTAGCCATGCAGCAAAGTAAAAGATTATCACGCAGGTTGTAATATTTTGTCAAATATAAAATCAATTAAAGTTCTTCAAGAAAATGAGAGTTGCACAGGAAGAGATAGGAGTTGATTGTCTTAGATGAGAAACAGCAAAGTGAATGAAAATGTATTAGATTATACTTCCTGCATTACCAAAAGATACTAATAGTGAGGAACTATGAAGGTTATTTGGAGGATTGGCTACAGCAGAGGTTTTGGCCTGGACCAAAACGGATTGGCAATAGAAATAAAGAAAAAAGCTGGAAGCGAGAGGAAGACAGTGTTTGATCTGGAGTCATCCATGGCAAGCACTTGTTCAAACATTTCGGGGGCGGCAGCACACAGATATTGCTTTCAGTCTGGATGCGAGCGAGCGAAGAGTCTGCAAACAGCCTCCAGGGACGGGAGTGTCGCGACATCGCCCACCCCCCACCTTCTATCACGGCACAGAAAAATGTTCCGTTTCGTCTTCTTCTTCCTGTTTTGTGCTTTATATATGCCCCTACGCATTCTACTTAGTATTTTTTATAATCTTATTTTATCTTGTTTTATTCTTATCTATTACAATTTATAATGAGTTTGGTTATAGGTTCTGGTGTTTTTGTTTAAGCGAAAGTTTGGCATGCAAAATAAAATGTTTTGGCAATACGATAATTTTGTATTCTCAAAACGGTGTGTTTACTTTTTGTATGTTTATGTAGTGGTTGACCTTTTCAGGTCAATAAAATGAAGTGTCAAATCTACAACAAAGAGCATTTGTGCTTGAGCAGCTGCTTTGGTCGATTTTGCTTCTCGATTAGACACAAAAAGTATAAGGAGTCGAAATTTCTATTTGGACAAATGGTCCTTCACTTATGGACTAACCCATTAGACGAAGTTAGAATGGGATTGCATTCAGTTAAACAAGGGATGGTAGGTTAAAGGGGACCAGCTAATGTTTGTTGAACTTAATTGGAAATATATCCATTTTAATGATGCAGCAAAGTGCCTGTTATTTATGGCAAAAGCTTATCATAGGTATACTTATCAAGTAGGAAATTCTGGAATACTACGTATGGCGTTATTATTACGATCTAATTTTTCGAATTGTTGTTGCGCGAAAAAGTCGCTAAAAGTGCAATATCTAATCACCAAAGGACTGCCATGTTATAGGTAAACGTATTATGAGCAGTGTGAGATGATGTGGATTGTTTTAATCAATATAATTCTTAAGCACTTCATGCTATTTTATATGATTGATTTAATGTAAGTTTTTGTGTGTCATAATGTGTTCAGAGGAAACTGCGAATGTTATGCTTTTTGGATTATACGATATACAAGGCGAAAAAGAAAAGTATTGGAGCGTGATTAATATTAGGCTTAAGAATTTATGAGTATTAAAACTGGGATGAAAGGAAACGAAGTTAAAATGTTACTGAATTTTACACGGGAACTCATAGGTTGGCTGC
Organism: Mantis religiosa; assembly: GCA_030765055.1. NCBI lineage: Eukaryota > Metazoa > Arthropoda > Insecta > Mantodea > Mantidae > Mantis > Mantis religiosa. The sequence continues at coordinate 270,714,291 of CM060948.1, forward strand.
CAGTTTACATCCTTTTTATTGTAATTGTTTAAATGTACATAACGAAGTCAATAAGAAATAAAGAAGAAAGAAAAGGAAAATGATTGAGGTGTGGGTGGATCCATAAACCAGTAGAAAGTTCGTAGACATGTGTTTAAAACTATTTGGAAAATTACATCTTGTCAGGATCTTTGTGAACATCTCTAATCGATTTTCTAATAAAAATTTCTTCTATAAAATATTCCGTGTCCAAACTCTATGAAGAATGAAACTGAGATCGATCTCGCAGCACAAGTCACAATGACAAATCAAACTACAGCTCTGGAGTTCCCAGTGGCAGCACTGACTCAACGGTCTCGCTCACAATGGGACAACGTGACGTGCATAAACCCATTTATGTATATGGAGGTCAATGTGTCGTGCGAACTGCGACGTGGCTTTCAGGTCGTGCGACACAGAATATTGTGCAACTTTCACGTCGCGTGATATAAATGCTTCCATTTAACTTGATCGCGTCACACTTGTCGAACTACAGGATTCCGCATGCCTTAACATAGCTGAACATTGCTATCATTGAGAAAATCACGAGCAAAAGCTTGGAATTTTAACACATTGAATGTCATTTAAAAATGAAACAAAAAGTTCCGTCTAACCTTATGATTGTTTTTCAAATGAGAACACTGTTTGCATGTCATCATACGTCGCTTATTTGCAAGTAAGTCGCGCTATACATCTGTTCGTTAACAGAGTTAAAGAATCGGCCGTGTTTAGCAGTTTGTATAAATCTCTAAATAAATTAACTCCAATGTTTTCATTAAGTTACAAATATAAAATGTAGTTAAAATCCAAATACTTGATTGCAAAACGAATGGGTGGAATAGTACAACAATGCATCTTTCAGAGTTTAGCATCAGCACGTTAGTCAAATATTATATTTGATGTTTTAGTAGAGACAGAAAATATATGAAATTTTATATTTTAAATCATGTTTATCATTATTGAAAAAAATTGCTACATTTTACAGCATGTGAATTAATTGCAGAAAAGCTTGGTATTTTGTAAAATTTGCACTTTTATTCGCTTTTAAAGCAATTTCCACTATTAATGAACCACAGTTTACAAAAATTCTGTTATGGCAGTTTTTGTAAAATGTATTTAGAAAATCCAAGTCACTCTTTATGGAAAATATCTGAAGAAAACTCTTTCCAACAGGTTAGGTACGATTGAAAAGTGTAAGCATTTCCTCTATGTTACGTCACATGTGAAATTAAATGCCTTCAGTCCTTGAAAGGATTTTATTTTCACAAATACCTTAAATGACATACATAAATTAGTAAAAAAATTAAGGAAAAAGTCACCAGTAGCTTGTGTGCTTTTTCTCCTAAGCCTGAGAGTTTCAAAATTATCGAAATGTGTAAATTCTATATAATTACTTGTATTTCATTTGATATTTGAGTATTAAACATGGACAAAATTGTAAAAATTCTATGTTTCTAAATTCATCACGGGAGCCTGCTCAAAAGCTTGATATATAAGATGTTTACAAAACATATGCTATATTTTATATTTTGGGATTTTTCATTGCGTTTCAGAAAATTTTTCCTGTCATATTTTGCCTATCTCTAGATATTAGTACTTTAGGTGACTGTTCCGATTTATAATTCTTGTCTACTCATTTTAGTACTGAATGTTGTGACTCCTAAAGACAATGTAAATGTGGCAATAAAGGCGCCAGCATGGAATATAGGTAACCTTTATCCTGATTGGTCGATATCGCGGGTAAGCAGGCGAAGCCTCCGTGGATGAGGCATAGGTCAGTATCTGTGTGTTACTGCATGATGTTATTGTGTTACGCCGTCACGAAACTCGGCTTGAAGCAACTTTATCGCAATTAGTAGCTACCTATAATTACAGTCGCATCGTAACTAAGGTTTTCATAGCAGTAAAGCGAAACCGCTCCTGTCACGTGATTTGCTCCACGTGTGGAAGATACTCACATGTCTCTGATTGGCTGAAGTGAGACGTGAATCGATTTCTACTGGATGAAAGCGAGGTAGCAACGAACTCCACTCCAGTCAGCGAAGGATGCGGCCGCATGGAATTACTTCTCATTCATCCAGTAGGAACCGATTCATAAGTTCAGCCAATCAGAGATATGAGAATGCTTTCCTCACGTGGAGTAAATCAAGTATTAGGGGCTGATTTGCTTTGCTCTTATGATTAGTTGTAGGTAATGTCAGTCCAATTACAAAATGGACTAGGTATTTATTAGACAAATGCTTTGAAACTTAGTTTCCATCTTCTCCGGTATTTAAGTTATAGTAGATAAAGGAGTGAATATTCTATTGAAGCCAAAAATTCCATAAGGGGGTTGACAGAAAGTAAATATTTTGAGTGCCTATATAAAACTAGGTCAGAGGTAGAGACTGTATAAATGCAAGTCTATGTCTGTGTACAGCATAATTCAAAAACGAAATGTCGGATCAATACTATACTTGTCTACAGTTCTCCAAAAATGCGACACAGTTTTGAATAAAATTAACGTCATCAAGCTACCCTTTATGAAGATCAATTGTCTTTATTTTACAAAATAGCTTTAATAAGTTTTATTCAAATATAATTAATTTAAAATATGAAAATCATAAGCAACCAAGTGCTCAGCAGGCAAAAAGTTTTGGCTTTCTTATGAGTTGGGTCCGGAAACTTTCTTATGAGTTGGGTCCGGAAATTTAGCCAAAACTTCGTGAAGTTAGTTGTGCACGTGCACGTGGTCACAACTGCTGACATTGTGATCGTCACCTCAGTTAGTCATCAACTCGTGCTGTTGGTAAACAGAGAAAGAGAGGAAAATGTGCCTTCAACTCTAACGTTAATGCAGACAGACACAATAGTTTTTCATATGTGCAACATGATGGTGGAAGCAAACATCCCCTTCTATAAAGTAGAAAATACGTTATTTCAAGCAGTTTTTAAAAAATTATACAGGAAAAATTACTGACATCCGAGTCCAGGATATGCAAGGAATACCTAAAGCTGTGCTACGAAGACGTACTTCAGGATAAAAGAAACTCAACAGAATATGGGTGTCCAAACACGAAATGGCAGATTGTATGTGAAGGACTGTAGTACATGTAATTGTTGGTATACTGAGTACATTGAGGAATATGCACAGAGATAATGTAGTATTCTCACAACGAATTAGCTTTTCATTTACTGTGCACATTGTATATATATATTAATGATTCTTTTGTCAAATTCACATATCTGGAAAACATAAGTTTCTTTTGTATAATCTATGAATAAATGTGCAGTGTAGTCAATGACACTGTGTCCGTCGTGTCCGTTTGATGGATTACCGCTGCCCGTGACCTTGGTTTTGTAAGTGCGCGACTGCATGGCAGTTAACCCCCTCCCCTATGTTTACGAGACGTAGGTAGAGTATAACCCCGTTACTACTAAACTGTTGTATTGTTTTCTGGGGGAAGCGTAAACTTCCAGGCCTTACTTATGAGAAATAAATTGAAACATCATTTTTACTACTTTTTTGATGTCCAGGATCTATCTTTTAACTGAGTTATTTGAAGTGCTATGCTACTCAGGAATGCCAAACATCCGTTTCCTGTTCTTACCGTTGTTCATTCTGATTTTTGCAGTAGTTGTTTCTTTACTATTAAGTTGGTTTGTTTCATTCTGCGCAGTGTTTTGTTATTGTGTTTCTCCTTGAGTTGCGGGGTGCAACAATATTTATGTTTGTAAAGCCACGCACACATTGGGAGAAGGAGCGGTGGGAGAACTGCACACTTGCCCGCCGGTGAGTCATGGGCGGTCGAGGCGTCTTGTTAAGTTTGCTTGAGAGAATGCCCAAGTCGGTGTGAAATTCGGAAAGGGAGCGGAGAGACATCCCCCCTCCCCTTATTAAATTCTCTATATGACTCAGCATCGACCAGGCAGCATGCTGATTGCTAGTACGACACCTCATGCCGCCCGCGCATTAGTAAAAATAAACGGTCCCTTTAAATCTAATCCCTTCGCTTTCGATCAATAACTAAAATAGTACCTATAGTCCATTTTATGCAACAGCCCTCATTGGCTTGAGAAGAGTTCGTTGTTATCCCATTTTCATCCAGTAGGTATCGATTCTTTAGCCAACCAGCGACACCGGTACATCTTACCCACGTGGAGCAAATTACTTAATGGAAGTTGGTTTTACTTTTCTGTTGTAAATTTCTTAGTAGCGATGTCAGTCTAATTATAAAATGGGCTATATGCATAAGAAATTTTCTTATATTTTCTGCAAATTTTAAATTTGCAAGAGGAATAGAGCGTGTTTCTTTTATTTGTCTTTATTTCCTTTTCGTCAGTTTCATAATTTATACACCGAATTCAGCGTTTATCATGAATGTGACACGAAAATTTTCAATAAAATCGCTCCACTGCAAACTAAACTTTACATGGACAAGTTTTCGAACATTTTGGTTTTTCAAAAACGACTAATTCTTTTGATTAAAGTACTAGGTATATCTTTAAGATATTTTCATAATAAATGAAATGTACATCTTTTATTTCTTGGAAATAATCTGTGAAGTCCTCTTCATTCTGATTAACTTTTGCGTAACTAATTAACTGTAAGAGATAACCACATTTCTATACAAAATGTACATATCATTACAGCACATAATTTAAGTAGGTAATTGCTGATCATTTAATGAGAAAATTCTTGTTATTGGCTTCAATTTCACATACTTCGCCTTTCTCAAACAGGAAGTTCTTAGTCGGTTTCTTGTCTCTTGGTTATCCAAAGACAAGGCAATTTCAAGACCATCACACAGTGATCAGCTCTTAAAATATTTGAGTGTCCATTGTACCAGCAAGGAAATATATAATGAAACAGTACTACAAATGTTTATCTTGTATACTGTGAAGCAGATAGGAGAATAACATTTACAAGAATCGTTTGTGTAAGAATAGAGAAAATCATGTGAATGCAACACATTGTTTTTTTTTTTTTAATTTTTATGATATCTCCTCTAACTTAGATAAGTTTGGACAAATAAGAACTTATGTAAACTGTTTGCTCTTTCTCATACAGGTATATTTATGTGTTCCACCTTAAAACTTTTACATGATCTCAGTTTAATCCTGCGTGAGCCAGGTTACTTTCTATTTTATTTTATTGAATATCTAGGGCTTTGATGAATAAATTGCTTCATTGTTTTAACAATCCAGAAAAGACTCATTTTATATAAATTTCATATATTCTGATTAATAGTTATTTTAACCCTAAAATTTACTTTCAGTTCCGTGAGTGACTATTTTGTTAAAATATGTCTGGTTAGAAGAACTAAATCGTAATTAAATTATTATTTAGAAGCACAGGGATCAGTAGCAATATTATATGCCTTAAAGTATCCTTTAAGCTGTATAATCCATAAAAATAACTGAAAAACCAGTAAAATAAATTGCATTTGAAACGATCATTGATGTCTGTACCCATTTAAACTAACAGAGCCTATTTAGATGATACTCCAATTAGTTTATAATATAACGTTTTACTAATCCACAGTGTAGCGAATTTTAAAGATGAAACACGTTGATTAGTTGTCTATTACTGAAATAAGCAAAAGACAAGAACGTCACAAAGTTCAGAAATATGGGTAATAACTCCGAGATTACTGTCTCCCTCCTATTACCCTCTCTCTCCCGAAAGATGGGAAAGCTCCAGCCAATTTAAATAAAAGAAAACGTCCCAAGTCTATGCGTTGCATCGTACAACATTTTCTTTGTACGCTTCGAGGATTTTTCAGAATGGAATTACATTTTCCTAACTTTGAATGTGAAATTGAAATCCTCATAGGAGTAAATTAAATGAACAGCCTTTCCTCCCTCCCTTCCCCTCGCCCCTTCTCCGAAATGAAATCCCCTTGAATAACAAAAGGGAAAAAATGCGATCTCATTTTTTTACTATAGACATACAATTTCTGAAGACAAAATTGTATAAGGCTGAATTATGACACTCCAGCAGTTTCGAATGCAGTAAAGTTTGTTTCCACCCCCTCCTGCCCCTGAAAGGGTTGGTTGAGCAAGCGGAGGGTGAAGGATAGGGTGACGGGAGAAGGGTGGTAGCCTTAATGAACGTGAAGAGAAGATTTTAACAGATTAAAACTTATCATTTTAAAGGAGGGAAGAACAGACCGTCTAAACGTCTTCCTAATAAGACTAGACGATTTCGTTTTGCATGTCTCCGGGGACTAGTTCGTTGAAAAGGATACAGGACAGCTGTGGCATGTCACTGGAGAAACTCCAGAAACATTTATCTTCTTTCGTAAATCGCCAATTCTAGGGACAGTTGAGCCTTTGATTGAGAAAAGCGATGTACCTTGCAGTTGAGCGGCCTCAACACAACTCAACCTGAAGTAAGTTCTGTTTGGTAATAAAATTAAATTGTGTACAGATACAGAAAAATTATTTATTGCACAAAATTCTACAACTCTTAAACTACTTTTCCACATAACTGCCGAAATTTTTCAGGCATTTGTATACCTTTTTCATAGAAGTTTTCCGTCTGTGTCTTCAACCAGTTGAAAACATTTTCTTTCAGCTCTTCGTCATTGTTGAAATGTTGACCGTCAAGGAAAGGTTTGAGATGCAAAAACAGATGAAAGTTGCTAGGAGCGAGGTCATGGCTGTACGGGGGGTGGACAAACACGTCCCAGCCAAATCCCTGTAGGATGTTTTTCGTAGCATTTGCTGTGTGTGATCGTGCTTTGTCGTGAAGAAACTCAACACCTTTTGACATCGCAAATTTGCTGATCAATTTCAATTGGTTTCACTTTCCTAGCATTCAGAAAACGAATCACAGATCTGATTTCAAAAGCGGCGGGATTTTCAATCAACACCGACATTGTAAACAAGCGCAACAAAGCGTACGTGGCTGACAGCAAACTCACAATGGCGCACGTTTCTTCTCCTTAATACAGAGCGCCTACCGCGCATGTGTGGAACTGCGATCGCAGCGCTGCAGCGGAGATAAATTGAAACAGAACTTACTTTCTGGACACATCTTTTAGATATATACCTATACATGTATATATGTATATAAGGCATGTGTCGATAACAGCTTTTCTCGATACCTATACAATATTTTTCACGATACCCGATACTTACTTCGATACTCAATATCGCCATTTCTACTTCTAGTTTTAATACAAAATAGAAATTTGGTAGATATCTGTAATGCCAATGAAATTAAAAGGTGCACATATTTTATGAGAAAAAACTAAAAAACACTACTGTTATTACTGTTAAACTCTACACTAGGTATTTATAAGCAAAACAGTCTACGTTTATAAGATTTTTTTTTTAAATACTAGCATTCTCACTATTTCGGGTCAATTCTATTTCTTTTTATGAGTCCGGCTATGCGAAATAGTCTTTCAGAGGAAACTTTTGCAGGTGGAATAGGTACACAAGTATTTAGCAGGTTTTTTTTTCTTTTTCTATTTTTAGTTCTGGAAATTTACGAGTACATACCGCATTCCTGGAAATCTCTCGGGCTTTGGAATGTTCTACTTGCGAAAGTAATATTTTGTGATTTTGAAATAAAATAAAACTTACAGAATTACCACCGAAGTATTGAAAAAGTGCCGAACGAATTTTCTGCAGTATCGTTCGATATCATTCTGAGAGCAATGTTAACTTTCTTTCATTTGAATGTGGAACATTTATTGTTGCTTTTAACAATTTTCTGAAGTGCTGGAATCAGTTCGTATTATAACAGAGCAGCATGATGTTAATATCTTTAAAATATTTAGGAAGTATGGGGATGCCATAGCACCTTTAAAGTGTAAATTTGGTTGTGAATACTCTATACAGTCACATGGTTCGATTCTTGGCTGGAGCGGGGTATTTTCTCTTTAATTAGATTCTTTCCTTACCCTCTGCAGAATCTGGAATTACGCATCTGAGAGTTAATGTGTGTGTTTCGAAATAAAAATAAATAAAAGCTACATTAAAGAACCTATAGTCAACATGTTATTTCTCAGATCAAGCCCCTAGACAAAGGGAGCTACAGAAATGAAACAATTACAACAATTTTAACTGTGTCATAACTGCATGAATTGAAGTGCAGTACAATTCACACAGTTAAGATACAATATCTCGTAAACGAAGCTAATGAGTAAAGGCTAAACGTCATCAATTCACTCACAGATCAATTATGTATGAGTTGAACATACTTACTTATTAGAAACTTTGACTTGTGCGTCGGTGAAGTAAATAAATACAGTTATGCGAAAAAAGCAAATTAAAACAAAGAGATTCATTGGACAGAAGCAAACACGAATTTCAGTTCATAAGATAGTAACTCTATACAGCAGATAGAGCTTTCTAATGGATCTAAATAACATTTTTAAAAATCTCAGACTACGATAAATACGAAGCGAGCCGTGGGAGTATATGAACCTGACGACAATTTAATTAATTACTTTGACGTTACTTCCAACTGAAAATTACACATTCAAATAACGTCTCTGTGTAAAATTAATTGAATAAATTGGAAAAACGAAAAACTGCCTCCTAAATTTACAGTTTGCCAACATGGACAAGGTAAACAACCTACGTAGAGAGCAACAAATATTAAAACATATTTACCTAAATTTGGCGTGTAAATGATCAAGAGAACTGTTATTTTTATCTGGATCCATTTTGGGCTGGTTATAATTTGTAAAAACCATAAAAGCCATGTTTTAAAGTTCTTAGAAAGCTTCAATAACAATTATAACTAGGCTGAGGATTTCCTAAGCGCTAATGTCAGAACGAACGGAAATTAGGTTGAGCTGCAACTGGAGTATAGACACTGCTGTTGGAGGTCCCACCTCTACCCACACTCCCTGAATAGTCTGTGAGCATATCATTGTACTTGGCCCTGCTCTCTTCACTGGTGGAATTGACGTCAAGTATGATCGCTCTGTACCTAACACGTCTAGCGACACAGTTTTTTTTTTTTTTTCAAGATATAAGGAATGTCGTATGGCAAACCGTGAAGGATTCATCTTCAGTAACTTCAAGATGCGCATGGTGATTCACTGCAACAGGTGCATGCACAGCAGCAACTAACAATTCAAATGTACATCTTATGGAGGATTATACCTCTAAAGATACAAGCTACAGGTACTCTTGAAAGAAACACAGCATGTAGCTATATTAAAATGTACAAATGCATTGTATATCAAAACGATATACATGTTCATATTATTCCAAAATTGTGTTCTGAGTATTGTCAAGATAAATTAATATTAGATAAAATACGGTCGTGTAGTGTACATTTTAGACAACCTATAAATTGCGTAAGGTAATAGGAAATATGTAAACATGGGCCAGCATATGTTTGTTACTCGACAGCATTGCCATGCTGGCCCGCCTCGGTAGCGTAAATGGTAGCGTGTCTGCCTCACGCTCAAGCGGTCACGAGTGCGAATCTCGGTCAGGGTGAGTTACCTGGATAAAGTTTTTTCCTGGGTTTTCCCTTATCCTGATAGACGAATGTTAGATAATTCAAAGCGCCATGGACCCCAGGCTCATTTGAGCATCATTTCACCCATTTCATTCATCGTCCGATATGACTTAACGTTGGAGGACGTAAATTACAAAAAGAAAAAAAAATGCCATGCTGTAGTTGTGTGTGTGTGTGTGTGTGTGTGTGTGTAGTATTTAACGCCCGCTTTTACTACATACGGCACCGCAGGCGGTGACACTGATGATACATGAGATGAAGATGAAGCACCGGTGGAATGAGATGGCGGGGGAAACCGGAGGTCCCGGAGAAAACCAGCCCCAGCGCCGTGTTGTCCATCACAAATCTCACTTTGCGGTCGCCTGGGATCGAACCCGGGCCACCTTGGTGAGAGCCATGCAGTCTAACCACTGAGCCACGGCGCGGCCATGCTGTAGTTGTTTATTCACCCGACTGTACACTTGTCGCGGTCAACTGATCGTGCCCTCTTTCTTACCTGTGGTTCATATCCATGACTGTTTACATTTTGTGCTTTGTGTGTAGACAACCTGAAGCTAACTGCTTACGAAATCCGCAGCCTAATTATAACAAGTGATTTAATTCCCTTGAGTGGGTGTAGAAACTTTTCTACAAAATAGTGAGTACCTCGTGTTCCCACCCTCAAGCCGATCACCTCAGTTTCTTGTAGCTTGTTTGTAATACTCGATAATATATTCATCTTTTCTAGATTTAATTTTTCTGGTTGACCTTCATGATGTTCGAAACTTACTGTCGACTGAGCGGGATGGCTCAGGCGGTTTCGTCTGTGGGGTGGCCCGGGGTCGATTCCCGTAGCTGACCTACCTGACCCGAGAGTCTTTTTTCGGGTTTTCCCGGGTCGCCAGGCGAATACTGGGTAGGTTAATTACATTCCCCGAATTTCCTGACCTTCCATTTTATCTGCATTATAATTTCACATCATCTCTCATCTGATGGTCTCTTTCAGGGTAGAAGTGTCGGCACAAGTCTCGGTGGTGCATGGCAGGATGATATGCTCTGAGGAAAACTACTTCCTCCTGCGGTAGGTTGGTTGCTGGTCTCCGCCCCTCTGCTGGGACCATTTCGAGACCACCTGCCAAGGACCTATGGGGCTCGGCTGCTGGGCTCGTTGCCGTCCCGCAGTAGGGGAGCGTGTCCGTTGTCCTAGCCTGTCGGGAGAAGTCTCTATCTAAGTAAACTATATGGACCATTCCCTCTGCATTGTCGTGCCTCCTTGGTACGGCCGTCCCCTGTATCCTCTCGCCTCATCCTTTCTCCCGAGAGTGTCCCACTTAGGAGCAAAGACTCGATGGGCCCAGCATTATGGCCTAAGTACCGAATCCCCTCTGTAGTGAAATCCTAATCCTAATCCTTACTGACCGGTCGAAGATGTAACTTTTTAAGGCGTTTCCTCTAAATGCAATGACATCAGTCTTCAGGTAAACGAAGAAGGCTTTTGAAGTTAGAACACTATTTGCGTTTTCAGATCTTCATGCAAGATTGTGTGCACAGATCAAACGGAAATGCCAGTTTTGGAGGCGATGTCTGCAATGCTCAATCGGTGATCATCCAAAATAACGTTTTCCACTCGCTGGATCATGCCGTCAGACCGGCTGGTGTGAGGCCGTGACTGTCTTGGTTTGTTGTCACACGATGTTCTGCCTTCACTGAACTGTCGCACCCAGTAAGGCACATTAGACACATCCATGGTACCATCACCACATGCCTCACTCAACTGGCGAGGGATTTCAATAGGTGTCACACCACGAAAATGGAGAAAACGAATGATTACACGTGTATTAAAAAAACAGAAATTCCTCTCTGGTCCCAGTCCTGAACAAAAATAGGAGGGATTAGAAGGTGAACGTACCTCTTACAAGATCATATTTTCTTAGAGGCCTAAGCCTGTTTGATATTTTCAAACTACAGCCGTAATCTTTCTCAAAAACGCTAGAGTTGATGTCAAACACTCTCCTTAAGACTATATTCTAGTGAGAGGAACGCAGTAGAAAGTTACTGTAGATAGTAAATGTCTTTATGACATCATTGTGGTCTGCCATATGCTACTGTTCTCCCTTACCCCTCCAGAGAGCAGAACACCCCTCAGATGTTTTCTCATCAGAGGCCTACAGTGTGTATTTATACATTCTTAAATTGGTGTCAACCCACAGATATCAACCTAATTGTGTAGGCACACAAAAGGTTGCTAGGTTACTTAGGCCTTTTCTTAAAACACCGTTATGTACCTACAGAAGGAAACACGTAACAACAGCGGCGTGTTAATTGAAGCCCTGGTGAAGAGACGTTACTGTCGCAATGTCAGGATGCATTACCTATACTTTAAGGAACGAATTAATCAGGTGGCATTGCGCTTTTTCTGTTTCTTGTTGAAACAGAAGTAAGCAAGACACCTCTATTTTCGTTGTCAGAATAAACATGTTAATTCTGAAGTAAATTTTAAATAAAAGCAGAAATTACTGTGTTGCTGACTTCTCACGTAAGTTACATCGAATTATAATTGGAAATTACTAATGTAAATACCATAGTTGTCACCAAACAAATTAAGCATTTTCCGAATTCATTTTTTGAAAGTTTGTTTACTTGTATAGGTATAAATAAATCATTTTAGTTATTATTTCTTTCACCATCAACATTTTAAACTAGTTTTATTAAAACGTATGGACATCTTATTAAAATAACCATTAAAAAACCACAATTAATCAGGAATTTTGTTTCAGCAATGCAATGATACTTCGCTTTCTTATCTATACAAGATTTTCTGTCACACCTTTACAATAAACCCAAATGTTGCTTTTTAAAGAGTATAGTCATGAATTTTCACATATAAATAAATAATGATGTAATAAATAAGTAAAGAGTTCTTTGTATCGTTATTCCACACAATATTCTTTAAGCATTATCTTTCATAATGTTCTCTGTCTGCATTTAAATCCGCTAACCCGAAATACTGTACAAAATAGTTGCAAGGTTGTAAATCTGTGCCAGCCATGCCCGCCTCGGTAGCGCGATGGTAGAGTGTCTGCCTCACGTTCAAGAGGTCCCGAGTTCGAATCTTGGACAGAGTGAGTTACCTGAATAAGGTTTCTCCGGGGTTTTCCCTTATCTTGAAATACGAATGTCGGGTAACTCTAAGCTCTATGGACCCTGGGCTCATTTGAGCATCATTTCACCCATTCCATTCATCGTCCGATATGACTTAACGTTGGAGGACGTAAATTACGAAAAAAAAAAATGTGCCAGCCAATTGGCAATTGTTGCACACTTATGGTGAACTAGATCAGCTCCACAAGAAGCCAGAATACAGTGTTTTGCCTTGTAGCTATATCTTATTATCCAGTTTCATTTCCTTACACCGAAAGGAGAACCAAATTTGACAAGCTGTCCATTTTGCAGAGATTTTCGACATGCAGATATAAACACCTTGGGAGAACACTTGCGTTTACATAATGAGCGTGGCAAGGATAAACATGTTCCTTCAAGCACTTATGTATAGGCTTTAGTGACCTTATGCCGTGAGTAAAGGTTTGGGGAATGCTATTAGTGATGATATAGGATTGTTGACAAAGCCCCTGTGAGGCACACCTGTGCAGCCACAGAAGGGTCTTAAGAACCCTTCTTCAGCCATCCAATGTACACAACATTAACACTTTATCAGCAGTTCACCAAGTCACATTGATTACCGAAACCTTGACAAACGGAACATTAGACAGTCAATGTAAAAGCGGTTAACTCGCGAACCAGGACAAATCTATCGGATAGGGCCTCTTCTTCTTTTGTACAATTCCAAGAGATACATACTCTATTATGTGACGAGGCTCTCTTCATGGATGCCCCGACAATGGTACCCTTAAACAAAACCCACCCCCTGCATCCACATGGGCGGACAATGCCGACCAAGGGTTGGGGAGAGAGAGACTCAAAATCCAAATGACAGTTAAAGGGGAGGTCATCGGGGGTGACTTCCTGTTTCCGATCAGGGGCAGGAACAGTCATTCAACTGTCCGTGGAGGATGAGCTGCCCTTCCATTGTGCTGTGCAAAGGGATCTGTTGTAGCAGTTGAAAATGATACCTCCACCTCTTCCTGTGCCACCGCTTATTGTGATCCCCCTACTCTACCCGGTTCCGGATTAAACTTTAATTGATTCCAGTTCTCTCCACACAGTCAGTATTCATCCTCGACTGCCTCTCCTCCCTTACATACTCCCCCAAACACTTTATCTGTCTCCTCATCCCCCTTGTAACAGTGTCGACCCCTGACCGATAGAAGCAATCGTACAGGGCATCCCAAAACATTGGCAACAGTGATGAGCTTCAGCACAAGGTTACACATATCCTTTTGCTTACAATTTTATTGTAATATTAGTAGAGGAAGCACCTCTACCGCATTATTGCTTAAATACGACATTCTTCCTTCTCTCCTTATCTCTCCTCCTCTCTTTCTCTCACTCCATTCCCTATTATTTATTAGTCTCCCCTTCTCTCATTCTCTCTTTCCTTTAATACCTCTCTCTGTTACCCACTTCCCTCCATTACCCTCACTCTTCTCTCACTTGATGTTCAGAAAAACGACAGTAAAACCTTTACTTTTCTGGGAATATAAACAACGATTATAAAACAAAGCAAAATGTTTAACACTGACAAGCGTGTGCCTATGGTGGAAATATGAACTTACGCATTCTACCTAAAAATTATATGGAAGAGAAACATCGACAAATTCATAGACACGTGGATCAGATAAAGTAGATATTCAGATAGTAGATAGATAAGTTGAGAGAGATATAGATAACTAGCTATATAGATTATACAGATGGATCGATAGGTGAACAGGTAGGTGGATGGACGTTTGGACGGATGGAGGGACGGAAGGACGAATGAGTAAGTATGTAGCATTAACTCAAAGAATAATCGTATCCGTATTAAATTTGATATTTAAATTCCGAATCTTCCAAGGATGCAACACAAAACTGTCTAAAACCCCTACTCTAAACTAGTGTTTTACTTGGAAAATTGTTGATTCATTTGGATGCAACACAAAACTGTCTAAAACCCCTACTCTAAACTAGTGTTTTACTTGGAAAATTGTTGATTCATTTGGATTCTTGTGCTTAAAGTGTTGATTAAAACAGGTAGTCTTTGTTTGATATATTGACAATAGGAATAAAATGTAGCTAGTTACATGTTAAACTTTTTACGAACAGCCTGTGAGAACCCCCTTTATTGTGTTACCACGAAGAACAACATTTTAGAGGCTGTTGAAAATATAATATCTTTACAATAAAAAATAAAAGAATAAAGAATCCTCAGATAATATACATATAGGGCCTGTTAAAATTATGCATTACTATGAAGCAACAAAAAATCCCCAGAAAACATTTAGAGCCTGTTAGAAATATTGTATGCATTACTATCAAGGAATAAAAAGCCTCAGACAACATTTGGAACCAGCTAAAATAGACATAATACGCATTACTATGAAACAATAAAAAATCCCAGAAAATATTTAGAGCTTGTTAAAAATATAATAGCCGTAAACTAATTTTATTTATTAGCCTAACCATTTACTTTATTTTATTTTTATGTCTGCTATTACATATCTCATCAGGTCATGTAAACTCTATTCAAAATATCACGTCGAGTATTCATACAGAGGTGTGCTTTTTATCAAGAATGTGTCTTAAGGGTACATTGCTTCAAAATTGGGCTCAGGCTCTCAATTTCGCCTGTTTGTATTTCTTTATTTTGCTTGCTTCAATTTGCCTCAAATTAATTGTTTCGTTTCTCTGCTTGCCTGTTCTCCTGATTAGCTTTGCTATTTTTACTTCTTACACACATAAGGTGTGCAACAAAACAAAGTCAACTGAAATTACCACTCGTTTGCTTTCTAGGTTTCAATAGCAACCAAGTCGTTTATTTATTCTGTGTAATAGTTTGACATATTGTGTACTCATTTTGGGGGCTTGTGTCACAATTATGCGTTTTGCAAGAGAGGAGACGGTTTTCATCGCTGAGCATTGTTTCTGATCGTACAGAGTTGGGCATTAGCATGATCCGAGTCTGCACGACGTTAGAGAACTCCACGAGGAGCAATTTGGCAAGAGAGCACTAAGTAACAAAACAATCCCAGTATCGTCGAGAAGTTCTTCCGTCGAGGGTCATCCTTGGTCAACTGGGCGCCCGAGGATCGTCAAGACAAAACGAACGACTTCTGCAACAAATGTTAACTGTCCCTAAAATGTAGTCTAAGACGAACACTGCTGAAACTTGGTGTGAGCGACAGCTCTGTTCAGCGGATGTTTAAAGTGCTAGCAGATTTATTTACCGTATTCAAGTTGCTCAGCGTCTAAATCAAATAGATGAGCGGGCCCAATGCTGCCGGCGTTGTCCATGATTAACGCTGACCCAGATTTCTTCTGTAACATATGTAGGTATAGTTCTCAGATAAAAGCCATATTCACCTTAATGGCTACATCAGCCGACAAGCAACTGTTTCTCGGCTTTGAGCGGCCTGATGTTCTACAGAAACCACTGCACAGTGCTGGTGACAATTACGATATTCGACACTTATTAAATTGAGGATGATGCACAGAAGCAGCCACATGACGCTACAGAGTGATTATTATTGCCTTAATTGTGTGAAATTTGCATCGTTATTGCTGCTTCAGAAATCTGCCACTAAGACAGTGGATCCGCAAGATGGAACGACAGCTCACACGGCGGGAAAATCACTTGTCGGTTTATAATTTGTTGTAATTTCAGTTACCTTTGTTTTGCCATATAATGTATAATTGTACGAATATAGACACTCATGCCAGATGTGGTATTTGAATCCCTGACCCTGCATGTACGCAGTACTAAAGGCAAACCCATTAGTGACCATGGTCACGAGGACCGGTTTAAAAGCCAAGCTTAGTTTGCCCGGTCAATGAGAATCGAACCCATTTCACTGTCGTACTAGCGCCCTATGTGTTTCTGTATAGCTGCAGTAAAACTTCCTATACTGTAGGACCTTAAAAGGAACAACTTCAGCTCATACTTACCTTAGCAACAATTGCTCATCTACCTCTACTTCTACTACCACTAGAAATACTTCTACTGCTACTATTATTACTACCATTGTTACTACTATTACTATTACATCTACTATACTACTGCTACTATTACTACTGTTTCTATTACACTATTACCACTACATCTACTCTAGGGGATAGTGAGCCAGATGGCACAAGATGGCATATCTACCGACCGACCGACCAACCGACCGACCGACCGACCGACCGAGGTGCTGGCTGGCTGTATATAGCCAGAAGGTTTTTGCCGCGTGCCCACCCGTTAAGGGTTTTACCACAGGTAAGGTATTTCATTTCGGGATTTTGTAGGATGTGATGTGGTTTTTGAGACTGAAGATTCTTGTGAGGTTACAATTTTGTACCTTCGGGTTGAAAGGACAGGATGCAATACCTTGCACCCTGGTGTTTTTATTTAGTTTAAGTTGGGAAAAATATGATGCCAAACAGTTTAGGAGAATTATGTGGAGCTCAGCTTTAGCTGCTGATAGGATTAGCTCCTGGGTTATCTTGGGTGCCCGCAAGCCATGCAGGGTACCCGATGTAGTCTAGAACGGCGTCTAGTGGGGTCATAATCTCCCAATGATCTAACAAGGGCGCTTCTATGTGTTGGTAAATTGGCTTATAATTTTGATGCCCGGCGCCTAATTTCACCCTCCACATATGGAAGACCCGAGGCTTCGTGAAGCAACCTGGTAGGAAAGTAGCGACCCACGAAATAAATAGACCGTAGTCCTTTATTCTGTGCACGGTGGAGCCATGCCAACCAGCTATCTGCGACCATGTCCCAGATCTCGCAGGCATATAGCATCACAGGAATTACCAGCGCTCGGAAGAGGTATAACCTCAGGCCAAGCGGCATCGAGCTCGACCCCAGCATTGGGTACAGGGAAGCAATTGCTCCCTGTACCCTTGCCGCTAGATCCCTAATGCGCTGGCGAAAGATCAGGCCTCTATGCAATGTAACTCCTATGTACCGGACAGAGTTGTCATATCTACAAAGCGAAAAGAAATGGAAGATTAGCAAATCTAATATATCTTTTGACCACCTATAGCAGCTGCTTCTCTTGAAGTATAATATATGTTTGCATGGTAGTGCCAAAACAAGCTGACAGGGGTTTTATTTGGTGAAAATCCAACTCTTTATATGCGTCTTTATGAGATTTTCGCCCGCTCAAAAAATAGTTCTACTACGACTACAACGACTACCACTACTGTTACTTCTGCTGCTGCTACTGCTGCTGCTGCTATTACTACTACTACTACTACTACTACTACTACTACTACTACTACTACTACTACTACTACTACTACTACTACTACTACTACTACTACTACTACTACTGCCGAACACAGTGGCTCACCGTTAATGCATGAGGCGCGCTTCTGGGAGGTTCGGTGTTTTTTTTTCTCGTCGGGCCGTCCATTCTACTCTTGAGATTTTCCGTGGTTTCCCCGGTTGTGTAGTCGCCTTGTCCCACCACTTTGTGTTCCTCGTTACTAGAGCCCGGATTTGCAAGCGCAGTCAAACATATAGGAACGAAAAATGAAGCAAATAAGTGCCAAAAATAAGCAAATAAAAATAAGAATTTGCGAATGTGTGCGTGATTTAATGATTAAAACCCAACGAATACGAGTTATCACCTTCGATGTGTTCCAAAGCAGAAGGGCCGCCGATATGACCATTGCAGTTAAAGGCAGGGTATAAATGGAACAATATAATAAAACTAAGAATCTAATCATAAATATATTGTTTCTTAAAATTCTTACATTAAGTAAGCCTGTTACAGTACACAAGGAAGGCTAAATGGGTTTTTTGTGTGAAGTTCCTGCATTTGTCAGTGAAGAACTTTTTGTACAGTTAAAAGGATCTCGCAACGTGCATGACGTTATTGGAACATGAGAAGAGCACCACAGTTCTTCTTGAGTGAATTCCTCTTTGATATTCGTTTCTGTACCAAAAACATTTCTAGAAATTTTACACAGTGTTTATAGTTAATACAGCATTTTTAGTTAATACCTTACTGAGATTTTCAAAGGTAGTTTTAACAATACAGCAAATCTCTGAAGACAACGTTACTGAAATTTCATATATCAAAGAAAGCGAGTGTTCCAGGGTATTATGTCAAGCTTCCAGCTGTGTTAAAATAGCAAGTATTTTGGAGAAACGGTTATGGATGTACTCTATCCTACCTTGGATGTCAATATTAGCAAAATATTGTTGAGCTGCTTGCATCTTCTGCATCTGAGTACAACACTGTTTTTACTTCATTGAAATGATCTGCGTAGTATGATACAGCCTTCAGCCAAGAACTCCATCGAGGTAAAACTGGAAGGACTTTATGAAATGTTTTTTAACTCTAACCGGTGATAGTACAAACACTTTCCTCACGCTAGGGACAAGAAGATCCACGTCCTTATATCGGCTCCTAACTGTTTCAGCAAGATGATTTAAACCATTTGAGTGATAAAATCATGGCTATGGGTGCAAATTTACTTTCAAATTTGCATGATTTGGATAAAATAAGCTATTTTAATTAAAAGCATAAAATAAGGAAGCAAACTCCGTATTTCAGCCAGAAAGCATTTATAAGCATTTTGCTAGAAATTCGAGCTATACTCATTATCTATCTGCCATCAAAGCTACATGTGTTTGGAGAGATTTTTCCTGCTGACCAACCCGTTTTCTGAGGATATCCGTGGATCTTTCGAGGCAGTGCCTCACGAACACTTCTTACGGCTTGTGGATAGGTCTGGCTGTTCTGTCAGTTCTGCGTTATGCTTGCAGACATCGTTGCCCTTAAGGTTCTTCCTTCATCCTTACCTCCCAGGAGCACGTTGGAAGCATGATACAGTATGCAACAGCAAAGAAAGACCCAGGGGAATGAGGCGCAAGGGGGGCTACGCACTGTTCCGATACCCTGTCTCGTAGTTGTTTATGACACTTGGGTCAGATTAGTTACAGCTTTGTGAACAAGTCACTTCGGTTTTCGTATACCGAATGAATAGGGCGCGTGTTTTTATAACGGTTCTACTCCTTGTGTAGCACGCGTTCTCTGCCACACACATTCACTGTCCTTGTCGCACTGAGTAAGGGTAGCACATTCCGTCAGGGACTTTCTTTGCGTTGGCGAACAGTGGACTCGCTGGCATATTGCGGTGCTCTGGTTTGGGGGGGGGCCTCTGTGATATATGCTTTTATTTCTATTTAAGCTCTATTTAAGCCTTACAATAAAACAATTGCAAGCAGACATAGGAATATTTAAACAATATAGCCAGAACGGAGGGAACTAAAGTTCAACTGTTAATAGTTTCCAGGTGGGGATATGGCAAGTAAGCCACTACTCCCACAAACCTCTAACAGACTTTTGGTGATTACGCTTTTTATCTGCCTATCAGTATTGTCTATGTTCTTTCTAGTGATAATGGTTTGAGCGTTGATAACTTGAAGCCGATTGCTTAAGGATCCGTGATTCCAAGTATATAAACCATACGATTTTGTTAACCATTTCTACTTCCAATTGATTGCAACACTCATTAGAAATCTTTCTACCAATCAGATTTAATAATGCTACACATGGAAAAGACAATTATGCGATAGATGTCGTTTGAGAAAACATGATCATTAGCGTTGTCGAAATGAATACAAGATGATAATGATGGACATGAATTGCTCTAAATGAGCATTCATTATTAAAAGTATTTGTTTATCACACAGTAGTGTATTGTTAACACATGACTGATCGAGGAGTGCAAGGGAAAGAAGCATACGCATATATCACCTGGAATACCTAAAAAGATTTATGCTTCTCTCGTACCCATTTTCTCAAACATACAACGTCAGTGGCGCGAATAAATTGATAGATCTCCTCAGTTTATGTTAAAAGAAGACAAATAAATAGGACTTTTTATACAAATGAGGTTATGTTCTCACTCTGGCTTTTGAGAGGAAGAAATGAAATGAAATGTGTAGTGTTTAACACCCGCTTTTACTACATACGGTACCGCAGGCGATGACACTGATGATACATGAGATGAAGATGGAGTACCGGTGGAATGAGATGGCGGGGGAAACCGGAGATTCCGGAAAAACCCCGCCCCAGCGCCGTGTTGTTCACCACAAATCCCACTTTGCGGTCACTTGGGATCGAACCCGGGCCGCCTTGGTGAGAGCCAAGCGGTCTAACCAGTGAGCCACGGCGCGGCCGAGAGGAAGAAAGTCGCAGATGTTACAAAATATGTTAAAATCACTTGCAAATGATCTTCGTGAAGTCACCGTTATTAGACTGGCTTGAAATAACCTTAAGGTGTACATAATAAATGCATTTCGCTTCAAAACTATTATCATATAACTGAAATGTTTGTGTATAAGTAGCTCTAGGCAATTGGAGACGTACAGATTGTTGAACAATCAATAATGTTCGAGTGCAGTATGGGGATAAGTGCAAAACTTAAACATATAAGGAATTAAACAAAAGCTGCGCGTATTTGACGAAAACGAATTTTATACTTGCAGAGGGTACAACAGTCATTCGATATGATACATTGTTATATAAAGCGCCAAAACATCATGTGATAGCAATTGTTTCCTTCAACCGTGTATAGGTGCAAGTTAGTAAGATGAATTTGAATGGAAGATTTCACTACCACGACCGGGATTCGAACCATAGATCGTCAACTTGCATTACCCATATTAATCCGTTTGCGCTTTGTTGAGATATCTGATTTGGATAAACTTTCTTATCTGATTTAGGTTTCCTGGTGAATTTTTAGGCGATATAAACGTTGTTCGAGATTTCTGTTACATCTCAAATTCTTCTGAAATAGCTAATAATAATTTCAAGACTTTGTGGAAATTCTTTATTAGGATTATTTTATAATTTATGGGAGCTCAGCAATGAGAGCGTTGAAGTGTAGGGCCTAAAATCCGTGATTCGCGTCCCGGCAGTAGCACTAAATGCTTCAAGAAATTCAATTTAGCAAAAGAATCACTGACAGATTGTGTCTGGCTGAAACTGTTTGGGTGCTTACACACGGCGGCTGCCTAGGCGGTGCACACGACTGTACTCATTGTGTGGAATATTTAACACATTGCCCTCTGGCCTAACTCATCCCCGTGCTCCTGCCTTTATCGGTTGGCGTCACACCCCCGCTTTTGAATAAAAAAGGCCCCCTCCCACCCTGAGAGCGGGTTTTCACAAGTGGCTGTGATACTTGCCGTCGATTGAGAGGATGCTGCTGCAGAGATATGATGATGACGATGATGATGATATTGCATGGGGTGCCGATAAAAACAGTTTGACCCCGACTAACTGTCAATGCTTACTACAATTAACAGCTGGCACTCTTGTCGTAAGAGTGGCGTAAGTCACAATACATAGTAGGATGCTGTACTTCAATAAATGTCATCTGCGAATTATGCTGGTTTCTTCCTCGTATGTCCTCTAAGTGATATGTTCATGTATGTATACACACGTAATAGCTTTTCTCCTCATCCTCCTCTCCATTTCTCCTCCACCCTCCCTCTCTCTCCCTCTCTTTTCTCAAACTTACCTGACAGCCCAGTTACTTGTTCAGTGTATTTTATCCTTCTTCTAGAAGTGTGAAGTCAGCACAGGTTACCACATCATGAATGTATAGGAGCTTAAAAACAAATTTTAGACACATAAAATAGGCTGTACAGTGATCAATATACCCAACAAAGATGCAACTTTAGCCACCTAAAATTTAGTTTCCACCAGATAAACATTATGCATGGAAAATGCTTTCCCATTGTTAAAGTCATAATCATAACATATTTAAAAATGTAATTAATTAACGGGTATTAAAAACTTTTCAAACGCTAAACTGACTAAATTATTACCTTAGAAATATTATTATTTGCCTTAAATTATAATTTGGGATAGTTCATGCATAATGTTAGTTTATATACTTAATCGTAAATAAAGGCACAAGAAAGCATCAGAAATGTACCATATGCACCTATGTATCGTTGTAGCCTAAATGCTTTATTTCATGCTATGGACTAACAAACCAAACTGAAGTTTGCATAACACAATATATTGCTAAGGAAAGCAATACTAATGAACTATTTGAAATACTTTTTAATAAGCAACAGATAAAACCTGGAGAAATCTTGCTAATAAAGATCACCTACATCATAAGTTTTATTGGGACGTGGGTGGTTTAAGAGATGGGATAAGTTTATTAGAAAACTGATAGACAACGACGAACGTTATCTCGAAATATTTGATAATGAAGGAAATGAGACTTGCAAGTCACAAAACGAGGGAAATTCGCCATTGGCTCATCTGGTTCTTTGGAAGGTTTTTCTCTTGTATGCAGTCACTTGTCGATACCAATGGATGACAAAGGAACCTCCAAGGGACAAATATTGGTTCTCTTGCTATAAAGCCACTGAGCCCGTGTGCAAAAGTCCTAAAATAAACCAATAATTTCCCAGGAATGCCTAATGTTTACAATATTCATATTAGAAAATTGAATCATTGCCACCACTTGATATTAATATTCCATTTTTCTGCCTTAAACTTGGTGAAAAAAGTTATTGAAGTCACACATGTGGTAACTTTCCGGCTCTAAAACCTTAAAATAGGTCTCACTGGTTAAAATAGTAATTTTAGGCATCACGAAACTCTTTTCACAGGATTATCTGTGCTTTATATAAAACCTGAAGATATTTCAGTAATTTTAGTTTGTGCACATAAAACAGATACTTTACCTAAAATCCGAGGTCTACTTAGGTATTACTTTATTACACTTCCATTTATTATTCATCTTGCTTTGGACATTTTGTTGGATTGGATTACGCCTTGGAGAGGACTCAGCACGGCATTCCAGTCTAGGTGCATTGTACCTATGCCCCAAGTGGGGCATCCTTGGGAGGAAGGATGAGGTGAGAGGAGACAAAGGTTGGCCGGCTCAAGGACTCACGACAGTGCAGAGGGTAGGGTCCCTACAATTTACCAGTTGGAAACTCTCCGGTGGGCCAGTATAGCCGACATCTCACCCTCCGTGGTCTTGAAACGGCCCAGCACGCTGGCCCGGAGACCGGAGACTGTTCTAGTGGAGGACGAAGGTGTTAACTAAGAGCATATCATCCCGCAATGCACCACCGAGACTCCCGCCGACACTTCAACCTGTAAGAGAACACCAGATGGAGATGAAATGGAGCGACAGGAAAGTCGGGGGATGTAATTAACCTACCCAGCATTTTCCTGACGACCAGGGAAACACATGTGAAACAACCATCAAAATCACTTGAGTGGATTTTAAGATTACCCTATATGCATACATACCGGGAGACGTGGTCGGTTAACTCTAAGCTCTATGGACCCTGGGCTCATTTGAGCATCATTTCACCCATTCAATTCATCGTGCGATATGACTTACAGTTGGAGGACTTAAATTAGAAAAATAGAAAAAAGGGGGGAGTCATGAAGCCGGAGTAACGTTTCCTAATTTAATTTTTATATAAAACACATACCTACCTACACACACACACACACACACACACACACACACACACACATATATATATATATATATATATATATATATATAATGCTCCTTATTTTACCGTTTTTATTGTTTCCGTTTGATCACTGTTTATTTTATGTACTTTTTAAACGGTATACTACACACATAAACACCTATGCCCAAGGCGGGACTCGAACCAACGAACCTCTACGCGGCACAACGCTAGATACATACGTTCTAGTGACCACATCTACGAGGGCCGGCATTCAGGAGATCGTGGTTCAATCCCCACTCCGAATACTCTGATTTGCGTTTTTCCGTGGTTTTCTCTTGTCACTAAGTGAATGCTGGGTTTAATTCTTCAGTCTACGGATTGCTTTCCTTCTCCTCACTTCACTCCTTTGGCATCTTCCAAGTTTTGTTGTTGGCGTGGTAGTTTCGTTGGATGCGGGCAGATGGTGCGAGTTCATGCGCAATGTAAACCTCCGCTGACCTCCCTCGAAATAGCTAGGATTGCTAGGGTCGTTTCGTTCCCCTCTTCCTTTATGTTGGTGAGAAGCTTCGGTGGAGCGCCCGGTGACTGTCTAACTGGTAGGGACTTCCGCACGTCTCTGCGGCTCCGGTGACTCCGCCTTCTGCAAGCCTGTGGCCCCCCTTCACTTCATCCCTTCCCCCTGATGGGGTAGCGGCCCAAAATAAAATCCCTACCGGGTTTCGGTGCGCAAGGTGTACCCCCTCCGTTATTTACGTCACATCAAATACATACCACAAAATATGCACATATATACAAACTTTCTATCTTTATAATATTAGTATATATTTTAATATAACTTACCAGAGGATGTTCAGCTTGAGGAACTTCTTCTGTAAGCACAGTTCATTGCTTTCTAGGCTTTTGTGGTAGAAAGCTTCTCCTTAAATCTAATATGTTTATCAACCTATGAAGAGTATTTAACCCTGACTCTCAATATTAGGGGATTTTCTTGGAATAATCTCCTGAGCTCGCGTGTTATATTCGTTCACATATGCAAAGCATACATGAACCCATTGTGAAACGGATACAGAAATTCTGGCGTACTCAGCGCACGATGAATAACTTAGCCTAAATATAATAGTATGTCCCTATAACGCAAAATTGGTGTGCATGAATACAAGCAGTTTTCATAATGAGCCGTTGGACCCAGACACAAGTTTTGCTGGTCAAAGGAGCGAAATATCGAACACGGTTTCAATGTGTCCTATTTCGCAGTATCTTTCTCACAAGTATAGCCTATTTTATAAATATATTAACGTCACAGCTAAGGGCTTCATAGCATTAAAGCGGAACCAGCTCCTATCATGTGATTTACTCCAGTAGGTAAGATATTCTGGTGTCTTTGAATAGCTAAAGTTAAATACGAGGGCTGTTCAATAAAGAATGATCAGATTTTTTTTTTTTTTTTTTTTTTTTTTTTTTTTTTTTTTTTTTTTTGAGAACGTACCTTTACTCATCCTCATAATTTTGATGGTTCTTCTCAAAATAGTCTCCCCTGAATGCGATGCACTTGTCCCAGCGTTTCTGCCAGTCTTCAAAAAACATGCTGGAAACCATTTTTGAGAAATCCTTCAAAATCGCCTCCACAGCCTTCACCACTGCTTCTGGTGATGGATAATGCCTCCCACGAAGGCGTTTCGTTAAGTTTCGGAAGAGAAAAATGTCACTTGGAGCTAAATCCGGACTGTAGGGAGGGTGAGGGATGCACTTCACGTTGATTTTTGCAAGATATTCAGCAACATTGGCAATATGCAGCCGCGCATTATCGTGGTGCAGCATCCAGCCTGCTTCACGGAAATGTGGTCTTTTGCGCCTGATATGGACTTGCAGTGTTTTCAGGACATCCCTGTAGTATTTTCCAGTTACTGATGTGTGTGCAGGTACAACTTGCTGATAAACCATTCCATGAATATCAAAGAATGAGATGATCATATCTTTCCCAGCAGAAGCAACCACTTTTGGATTTTTGGAGGTTGGTGATGAAGGAGATTTCCACACTGAGCTTTGCTGTTTGCTCTCAGGATCAAAATGATGTAGCCAAGTTTCATCAGCAGTGATTACGTTTGAAAGAAACTCCGGATCTTCCTCTAACATCAATTTTTACTGCATGTTACCTCCATTACAACGGTAGGCGATACTGAATATGTCTGAACTTGTCTGATTCTCACAGGCGGGAACCAGGAGTACCAACAATGAAACTACTACGACGTGTTTGTTTCACATTAAGCTAACAGAATATAATAAGATTGAAATTAAGTGCGAAAAATTATGAACGTAAAAAATTATGATCGTTCTTTATTGAACAGCCCTCTTAAGAATTAATTCCTACTGAATGGCAGCGTAGTTGCAAAGAACTCTGCTCCAACCAATGAAGGATATGATCGTGACCCTCTAGTAGGAATTTATTGATATGTAACTTGCGGGACCGGACAACTTAGACAATTTACCAAACAGATAAGTGAATATGTAAAGTGTATGGCTAAGTATTGTAGTTTATTTATAATACTTGGATTGCTTCATTGTCAGTATCTGCAGGTCCCCCCCCCCCAAATGACGGACTATAGTATGTTTCAATACTTACTAATATCCATTGCATGCAAGGAATTGGCACCATTCTTTAAATCATTTTCTATCTCTATCTCCCACTTCTTATTTGTTGTAAGTAAACCAAGGTACTGTACAGGGCTATCGCATACCAAATGAAACAACAATGAGCAGGTCAGGCCAGTGCAGTGTGACTTTAAGTCTGTTTAGCAGGAAGCTTGAAGGCATTCGCACACTGTCATACATTTTTCAACGTTACAATCGGTGTTCCGGCTTCCTCCCTCCCCTTTGCCCTGTCTGCCTGTCATAATTCGGTGCTCGCTCGCTCGCTCTCTTCACCAGGGCAGTACGGAGGGTGAGGTAGCCTTTTTATTTAAAAGTGTGTGACAGTGATATTCACAAAAATAAATCGGCAGTCATTGCCAGCCACCGTGCCAACCATTCTCACTCTCTTTGTCCTCCAACAAAGGCACCTTCTACAACAATGCTGAAATGTTTGTAGACTCGAGTAAATGATTACGATTTTAAGAAAATGTATAATTTGGCCTCGAGTATCAAGACAAATAAACGCTTTCATTGTGCGAATATAATCTCAGAAAATGTACACAGAATTACTTATGTGTCACATATCTTATTAATTTACTTTTTAAGTCAACATTCTTGTTAGAGTTAAAACAACTTCCAAGGGTTATGGTAAGCTTTGAATTGAACGCTCAGATACGCTCTGAAATGGTTTTCAATTTGAGGAAATACGGCTAAATAAATGTTTCCCAATGAAATTACAATAATTAGAAATACATACGCCACAAACTTGAACAATTGGGACACCTGTCTGCAAATTCTGTAGTCCGTCATGGAAAAGTTTGTCGCCAAAATTCAGATGTTGTGTGCAGTAACTGATATGCTTGCACGAATAAATAAGTAGCAATAACAAACTTATGATATTTTTCTAAATATATTCTCGGTCTTCCAGAGCGGTGGTTGTCTTTTGTGGTAAAATGGTTCTCAAGAAACCACTTTAGATGGCGTTCATTATCTTCCATTCCAGATTCATTGCGCCACTATAGGTTCTGGAACCAACTCGTACAATTTTATCGTTGTATCACCACACAAAGCTTTAAGGATATTTTATTAAGGAGTTTATTGTCAAATCAATTTTAGTATAATATGCTTTCTCTTTAATAGTGTAACATAAAACAACCATATACCTATACAGAGACGACAGCACTCGCCAAAATGTGTTATTCTGAAACAGCATTTGTATTTGGGGAACGGAAAAAAGAACTTATTCTTGGTACATTCCTTACATCACCTTGAAACAATTCAAAATTAAACTACCCAATTTATTCTTACGTATCTTATATGTATGTTTCCCTTTACACTTACGAACGCTAACATAAACCATCACAAAAAAAAAAAAAGAAAAACGGCATGCATGAGATTAAGTGCAAAAAGGGACGAGGAAAAAAAAAAAAAAGAAAAGAAAAACGCTATCGTTTCCCTTTACAAGTTAATGAAGGCTGGCACTTCAATTTTCCTTGTTAAAAGGCGAAGGGAGAAGTAAATGAAAGGAATAAGACATAAAAGTAAACATGCTTCAGTTTTCTTTGTACTTATTTTCTTTACTGTTAGCACATTTTACCATATTTTATTTTCTTATTTCTAAATTCTTATTCCTTGGTTTACTATACCACTCCATCTTTTGTTTATGTAAACTTTCCCTGCTTGTCTTTTAAGAATAATGTTTTAACTTTCTGCTTCTATTGTTTTATTCCTTCCTGTTTATATTTTTCAGGTAAAAGAGGAGTAAAAGAGAAGGGACAGAAAGAAACATTCACGCTTACTTTTATGTATTTTAAATGTGTTTCCTAATCTCAGACGTTTAAATTCGTGTATGTTATGTATCTAATTGCTCATTTTCTCGAGAATTTTCTATTAAAAACTAGTTGTTAATTAGTCATCACCATGGGTCATCAGTTCTTGTAGGTAATCTATACTATTTACCCTTTAGATACTAAAACTACACATCTCCACTGTAAATAGTTAACACTTGATCTCTGTACCACTGTACTTTATTCCTGGAGTGTTCACTGTTTTTACTGAATGTCTTATTTATGAAAGTTCTGTATGTATAAGCACTTATATATACCTGTACTGCACTTTGTTTACGGTATATAGCACTGTAATCTTTTTTGACGTGTTTTGTTATAACAAGTTCAATGACAATAAATTTTATTATTATTAATTATTTATTATTATTATTATTATTATTATTATTATTATTATTATTATTATTATTATTATTATTATTATTATTATTATTATTATTATTATTATTATTATTATTATTATTATTATTATTATTATTATTATTATTATTATTATTATTATTATTATTATTATTATTATTATTATTATTATTATTATTATTATTATTATTATTATTATTATTATTATTATTATTATTATTATTATTATTATTATTATTATTATTATTATTATTATTATTATTATTATTATTATTATTATTATTATTATTGTTGTTGTTGTTGTTATTATTATTATAAAATTCGAAAGATCGATATAGAGATTTTACCAGAAATACACATATGAAGTTTCTTGAATACACAAATAGATTTAGGAGAAAGTGTGCTTACATGTAAGAGAGAGAGAGAGAGAGAGAGAGAGAGAGAGAGAGAGAGAGAGAGAGAGAGAGAGAGAGAGAGAGAGAGAGAGAGAGAGAGAGAGCAGTGTAACCATAGAAAGAAATCTCGGATAATATTAAACCAGCATCTTTTAAGAATGCATAGTTTCCCTACTCAAGCAAAATAAACGCAAAAAAAAAAAAAAAAAAAAAAAGAGAGAGAAAGGGAAGAAAAATCTTGAAATCGTGTTAACTCTCTAAATTTTAGGAGCTGAACAAAACTTAGGATAGAAAACATCGTATTACTCAAATAACATTTTATTGTTGGTCTGAAATTTTCAGTATTTTAAACAGTACACTTTTGGATTATGGTCGTTCTTTTGCTCTCCCTCAGTTAAATCAGGGTTTACATTTCGACTGCTTCTTTTTGGCAGACTGTTCCTCGATACTTCTGCGTTTCTTTATCGTAACACAGTTAAAACATTTTATGCGAATACTTATGGCTAAGAGAAAGTACATAGGATAAAATGTTTCCTTGTTTGTCTAATTACTCCATTGTGTACCCAAATATTCTTTCTCCAGTTTCTCGTTTCCTTACAGTGCACCAAATAATGAAATGTTGTTTATGTTTCCCCATATATAACACAGAATTCCGGGAGTCTGTGACTCTGTAACAAAGTTTGAAGTGGGGAATTAGCACCTTGACCTATTGAACTTCCATTTCCATGTTCGTGGCGGGTCGTTTCCAGGAGAGAGGGATGAAGTAAGACGATACTGAGGGTGTCCGAACATGAGAAGAAACGACAGGTTCCTAACAGTTGCATATTTAAACTGCTCGGTGGCGCCTCATACAACCGGCTCCCCTTCCCTTGTGAGCTTACATTTCACGTGGGGAGCACGGGACTGGCAGATTATTATCATGTTGAATATCTTTACGTGTGACAAACACAGTAATATGCCTGGATGAAATGCCATATCAGCCTTAAGATGGTCGATAGAGGAAATCGAAACTTTGAAATTGTCCAACTTAGGCGCTTCTGGTGTCCAAACATGCAGATGACAATAGTCAAATGTAGCTCCATATTTCCTTGCACTACCAAATTGCGATATTACATACACTTTTATAGTTGTTAATTCTAACGGTGTTAGAAGTAGCTTCTACTAGATCTTTGCTAGACACATAGTTTAAAACTGAAACTTCTATAGTATGCTGTCATCAAATTTTATAATACACTGGCCTCGAAATTTTCGGTGGAGAGCTCTAGTCACCATTTTCCTTCACCCCTGTGTTGCTCTTTCGCTTATTTAAATTACTTCCTGTAATAGTTGTTCCTCCCAGCTAACACGTCTGCTCTGCTTACCAATTACTAGGCTTGGGAATTTCTAAGCACTAAAGCACGTCGGGACAGAAGGAAAGAGGGTTTAACTGTCACTAGGTTATAGGCAGGAATGTCGCAGGTAACAAACCAACGCCACCCCTCGTAAAGTTTGTCTAGTCAACGCGTGTGTAGTTCGGACTCAAAGGAACCTGACCCTCCCGCCCACTAATGACCGTCATAAATCTATCTCCACACTTCAGAAATGGAACACTGTCGTTGAGGACCAATAGCAACCCTGATTTTCTTGAAATGACAGTTGTATGTTTACTCCACGCGGAGTCTCAGTTGCCAAAGTTCCAACTTTCAGTTGATCTGTTTCATTAAGTGCAGAAATTCGTTGTGATGATTTGTGTTTAAGGGCGCTCAACTTCAAGGTCACCAGCGCCTATTAAAAACAATTGTGGCAAATGACACTAAAAAAACTTAACTTACACATTAAGTAAAAATATATCAAATAAAATAAGCATTTTAAAAAAAAAACACTTATAAAGGAACTTACAACAGTGGATAAAATACAAAAATTGCTATAGAATATGACATGTAAAAACAAAACAAAGATTTTTACATGTCATATTCTGTGTCACTATATGGAGACCGTGGGAGGAAAATGCAGTGGTGAATGCGAATGAAGTACTTGTTTCCGTACAAGTCCTTGCGGTTAGTCAAGGCGGCTCTATTGGGGAGGCATCCCCCTCCCCCCTACACTTACACGACATTGGCTCTAGAAGTAATGGTTATGATCTATCATTCAAATTAGAATTAACCTCAAACCAGACGCAGCTTATGCGCAGATCTAACAATCTTACAACTAGGAACCATTGACCATCGCAATCAGTTGCGAAGACAGGAACTGCCATTTTACCTTTAACTCTAATTTTACTTATAAAGGTAATGCATGACTAACGCAGTCTTAGCACCCACCACTAGCATTAATGACACGTTCTACCCGCTAAAGGGTGGA
The DNA here is from genome assembly GCA_030765055.1 of Mantis religiosa. Taxonomy (NCBI): domain Eukaryota; kingdom Metazoa; phylum Arthropoda; class Insecta; order Mantodea; family Mantidae; genus Mantis; species Mantis religiosa. Next base: position 270,745,944 of record CM060948.1, read on the forward strand.
CAGACCATTAGTTAAGAATTAAAAGCCAAGGCAAATAAAGCAGTATAACTCACACATGACTATCTCTTCTAGCACCGGGGACGCAACTTCTAGGTTAAGACAGTGTTTATATATATATAGTGAAGTTTATGCTACCTAATTTAAACCATTTTTGTTTACAGTATTGGTAATCGTGGATGAAAAGCAATCCTTATCTGAATAGTTTTTAGATTCCTATGGTAGGCAGAGAAGCTCATATGATGTTATAGCTATTTCCATAAATCTAAAGTAATGGAATATCTAGTGATTGCATGTAGTGTGGATATGCCAGTTTGGTTACACTATGAAGAAGTAACGCATTCTCATTTCCTTTGTTTAGGAGGTTGTTTGCATTCAGAACGAGATGGCAAGAATGCGGCGATGTTTTATTCACCCCAATGTATACATACGGTATAATCAGAGAGTAGAATAATAGGAAGGTTGGAGTGAGTATTGGCGAACCAGGTTGGCGGTCTATTCATCAAGGGAGCAATCACCATAATGTCTTAGGGAAGTCATCAACATCATTGGTGCCGTAATCATGGGGGCTATAGCAGTGCAACGGCGCGTTCTGCATCACTCCATTACTCATCTCTCTAAAAGCGAGCAAGCTGGTAATGGGAAAGCCACAACATAAAAATCGCTTGGCTTCGGATTGGTCCGCATCTCGTGCGTGCATCCACTGATCACGCCTGCCAATGGATTCCCGTCCCAGCCATTAAAACTGAGAATGTTCTCAGCATCCGCAAATGTTTATATTAATATTCAAAGATCAATCAGCTTTGAAGCTGTCTTCATCCAAGCAGTAGGCTTTCAAATGTTCTGTTAGCGGATCTTCTGCAGATGCCTCACAATTAGCCTCTTGTCAGCTCGTCTTGGTCCTTTATTTTCTTCATGCCATTAGCTGCATGGCCAGTGAAAATCGAAGCGGAATCAGCAGCAGCAGCTGCAGCTGTTTACCGAAGAAGCCAAAGGCTATAGTATAAGATACACGAATACAACTTGTTTTTCGCAAGTGATAGTTTGACATATTATATAATTCTGACAATTTTATTATATTTTAGCAATAAGTTCTATGTTTAGGTGAGTTATTACATTTCCATAAGGAACATTTGTCTGTTATGGTTAACAAAGAGTACCTCCAAGAGGAAAGAGGAAAGCTTGTAGTCATAATGAGATAACGAATATAAATAGCATTATTCTTAGTTAAATAAACTTCCATTATTTACTAACTCTGCAAGGACATATTACAAATATGTTGTAATAAAATATTTGTTGTCAACAAATCCACAGTTCAGAACTACTCGTATGTTTTAATACTTATTGATAGTATTCATATTGCTAAAGATAATCCTAAAGATATCTGATTAGAATTAGAATTTAAATTTGAATTTTCTGCTGGGTTCATCTCTGCATTCGTAACACGAGTCTCATATGAGGTGCTCCTATTGAAACGCAACACCTGATGGTGTCCGAATATCGCCATGAGTGTGCCTGATAAGGACAGGAGGCGCCGCTAGTGGCATTGTGTAAAGCTTTCTTACACTTAAGCGACATAAAGAGAACACAATTGTTGCTATGCCCGAATTCAAAACCTGTTTTGCTAGGGGTCCCGGGTTCGATTCCCGAGAGTGAGTTTGGGGATTTTTCTCCGACCAAGATAATTCCTTATCTTCCCCAGAGTCTGGAAGTATGAATGAGAGTGCGAGTGTGTGCGTGATCCAATGATTAAAAAAAAACCAACGAATATGAGTTAATACCTTCGATATGTTCCAAAGGAGAACGGCCGCCGATATGACCACTGGAGTTAAAGGCGGGGTATAAATGAAAAAAAAAAAAAAAAAAAAAACATTTTTCATGGAAGTCACTCCAGTCTTGTAAGCTGAATCACTGAAAAAGTTTCTTCGTTCACTAATTCTAATTTACTCTTAGGTCGGAACTGTCGGAACTGAAAACTAAATATTTTTACATAGGTACTTATGAGATTATGCAGTGGAAGAGAAGTAGTAGTAATGCTATTAAAATATGATAGTAAACAGCTTAGGTTTTGTTCCACTATTCACTTCTTTTATTACAGGTTTTTATTTATTATTTGTGATAGGTAGGGTATTTGCATGCTTCTTCAGCAAGCCTCATAATCCGATAAGATTGCAAGTTAAGTTTAATCTCAGGTATAATAATAATAATAATAATAATAATAATAATAATAATAATAATAATAATAATAATAATAATAATAATAATAATAATAATAATAATAATAATAATAATAATAATAATAATAATAATAATAATAATAATAATAATAATAATAATAATAATAATAATAATAATAATAATAATAATAATAATAATAATAATAATAATAATAATAATAATAATAATAATAATAATAATAATAATAATAATAATAATAATAATAATAATAATAATAATAATAATAATAATAATAATAATAATAATAATAATAATAATAATAATAATAATAATAATAATAATAATAATAATAATAATAATAATAATAATAATAATAATAGTAATAATAGTAATAATAATAATAGTAATAATAGTAATAGTAATAATAATAATAATAATAATAATAATAATAATAATAATAATAATAATAATAATAATAATAATAATAATAATAATAATAATAATAATAATAATAATAATAATAATAATAATAATAATAATAATAATAATAATAATAATAATAATAATAATAATAATAATAATAATAATAATAATAATAATAATAATAATAATAATAATAATAATAATAATAATAATAATAATAATAATAATAATAATAATAATAATAATAATAATAATAATAATAATAATAATAATAATAATAATAATAATAATAATAATAATAATAATAATAATAATAATAATAATAATAATAATAATAATAATAATAATAATAATAATAATAATAATAATAATAATAATAATAATAATAATAATAATAATAATAATAATAATAATAATAATAATAATGTGACTTTGTGGGTTCGTGGAATAAAAAGTCCAATGACACCACTCAACAATGTTCTTTATTTCCACCGACTTCAGTTTAACACTTGCCAATTACACAGAATTACTTGCTGCACACAGTTACAATTCACCAGTCCGTCCGTTACAATTTCACTGTACTCGCGGTTACGTAAGCTCCGGTACACATTCAAAGTTACGTACAGTCTTCCGTTGCACAACCCTTTCGTTCATTAACACGTCACTGACTAACTCTTACACCAAGAACTGCGACTGTCTCCTCACTCACTGACAAAACCAACTCACTGACTGACTAAACCAAAACCAACTCAACTCACTAACTAACTCCGTCTGTCTGTCACATTCTTTATATAGGAATATCGCCGGTTTCTAGTGACCAGGAGAATGTTCCAGATTACGTAATTTCTGGAACCAGGTGGACAGAAAAACAGACGCACAGTTATGTTTCTTTCCGACCGCTGGCTGTCACCACTATAAGACAAACGAGGGAAAGGCGTGGCTAACCGAGCCTCCCCTGTCTTCCGTTGCCAGCTGCTCACAGGGTGTTTCAACGCTCCCCGTTACACTGCTCCCTTCTCAAAGCTGTTCGCCCTCGAACAGCCCCATCGTAGCGTGCGAGGCGGTCCAGGTGTACCACCAGCATCTGCTCGGAGTCTCAGCCAGAAGTAGCGCTGCCGTAGTTTGTGAATCATTCGGTTCGCTCCCAGGTGTCCTCCTGAAGTACCGGCGTGCACTTCCTCCAAGATTTCCGGGACCTTACTCCGGGGAAGTACCAACTGTCCTCTCTGCGCCTTCCCATCGGGTGACTCCCATACCCGGAACAGCACGCCCACTCCGGTCTTCAACGAGTCCCATTGGGCCCAGTGCGACTTCTAGGTGGCGCTCCTCGGTGCGATGTCCTCCCAGGTCGGTCTCGTCCCTGCGTCCACTTCCCTCAAGAGTGGCCCCAAGTCTGCGTCCGCCAGCTGCTCCCTCCTCAGGCCTGCGCTATCCCAGCCTTCAGCAGGCACTGCCACAACTACTCGGACTGCTGCGGCACGCTCCCCCTCTTCCACTCTTGTGCGCTCGTGGCCGTCCTGGATCTGCGATAGGACACCTCCAATGAAATGGTCGCTGGCGTCGGTGTCCACAATGAAGGCGCCACCCGGTTGTGGGAAACCCAAAATAGGAGCACTGCACAGGGTCCCCTTCGGGTGCTGGAAAGCGTCTTCGGCGTCCTCCGTCCACACATAAGGCCGGTTTTCCTCCGTCAGGCGGGTGAGGGGTTTTGCGATGTTGTCGGCCTTTTCCTCTAAATCATTAAGGCGGTCGTCTACTTGACCCTTCCGCTCGCCCAGGTTCGTGACGTCATCCCTCTCGCCGGCCAACCGTTCCTCAAACTTTGCGGCGAGAGCCTCGTTCGCCGCCTTCATTTCCGTGGCCAGACTGCCGTTCGCTGCTCTCATTTCTGTGGTTAACTCGGCCTTCATCTCTTCCATCTTCTCGGTGATGTTGTCGTTGGCCGTCTTCGTTTGTTTCAACTTGGCGATGAGGTTGTTGTTTGCCGCTTCTATTTTTGCAACGAGGTTTTCATTTGCCGTCTTCATTTCCGAGATTAGTTCGGCCTTCATTTCTTCCATCTTCCCGGTGATGTTGTCCTTGGCCGTCTTCATTTGTTTCAATTCCGCTAAAATCTTTTCTAATGCTGCCTCCATTGTTGTAATGTTCGGTGATGTTGTTTTCCCGCTTCCTGACACCAGTGTGACTTTTGTTATCCCCACTTCTTGACACCAGTGTGACTTTGTGGGTTCGTGAAATAAAAAGTCCAATGACACCACTCAAAAATGTTCTTTATTTCCACCGACTTCAGTTTAACACTTGCCAATTACACAGAATTACTTGCTGCACACAGTTACAATTCACCAGTCCGTCCGTTACAATTTCACTGTACTCGCGGTTACGTAAGCTCCGGTACACATTCAAAGTTACGTACAGTCTTCCGTTGCACAACCCTTTCGTTCAATTAACACGTCACTGACTAACTCTTACACCAAGAACTGCGACTGTCTCCTCACTCACTGACAAAACCAACTCACTGACTGACTAAACCAAAACCAACTCAACTCACTAACTAACTCCGTCTGTCTGTCACATTCTTTATATAGGAATATCGCCGGTTTCTAGTGACCAGGAGAATGTTCCAGATTACGTATTTCTGGAACCAGGTGGACAGGAAAAACAGACGCACAGTTATGTTTCTTTCCGACCGCTGGCTGTCACCACTATAAGACAAACGAGGGAAAGGCGTGGCTAACCGAGCCTCCCCTGTCTTCCGTTGCCAGCTGCTCACAGGGTTTTCAACGCTCCCCGTTACAATAATAATATAATAATAATAATAATAATAATAATAATAATAATAATAATAATAATAATAATAATAATAATAATAATAATAATAATAATAATAATATAATAATAATAATAATAATAATTAATAATAATAATAATAATAATAATAATAA